>JAVHLU010000120.1:0-92159 GCA_036785755.1 Colletotrichum ledebouriae
GAGTCTATATTATTAGTAAAAATTAAGATATTATCTAAATATATAATATAAATAATATTAACTAGGCTTATAAGTAACTTATTAATAAATATCTAGAAGGTAGCGGGTATATTAATAAGCCTAAATAGTATAATATTATATTTATAGTAGCTATATTATATATAGAATACTATCTTCTACTTATCTCCCTCCTAGATCCCTACTTAGTAGTATATATCCTTAAGGTTAAGCTTAGTAAAGTACTTAGCTCTAGAGAGCTAGTTAGGGATCTCGTTAATTAGAGGGAGGGGGGTATAGTTCTTAGTAGTTACCTAGTTAAGCCCCTAGTAGTCTATATATAACCTTAACTTACCTCCCTTCTTTAGGATAAATAGGATTAGCGCCCTTACTAGGCTTACTAATAAGTAAATCTATCCCTTTTATAAGGCCTTATAGATATAATCCCTTAACTCTTCTAACTCCTTCTTAGCTAGTAAGTAAATAGGTCTAAATAGGGGCTTAGTCCTAGGCTATAGATTAATAGGGTAGCTCCTAGTAGTTTTAAACTCTAGTATAGTTCCTATTAAGTTAATATTAAATACCTTCTTAAAGTCTTAATACTCTAGTAGGATATTTATTTTAATCCCCTTAGTATCTTTAGGGTCTTAGGTATCCTCCTAGTAGTTAGTAATTAATATATAGTTAACCTATAGTACCCCTATAAGTACTACTCTTACTTTATTCTTAATATACTTAAGTTCCTTTATAGTTATAATAAAGCGGATACTCTTCTTATATAAGGGAAAGGTCTAGCCTAACTCCCTCTAGTTAAGGTTAGAGTACTCTATTATATACTAAGGGATCCCTAGGATAGCGTTATAACTATTACTATTACTAATCTTAAAATTATATAAAGCTATCTACTAGATACCTATACTATTAGTTATTCGGGTTACTAACTTCTATATACTATAATTGGGTCCCTTAGATACCTATATTCCCCTAATAGGTTCCGACTTATTAGCCTCTAGTTAGGTATTAGTTATAATCCTCTAGTCTATAATATTCTTATTAGCCCTATAATTAATAAGCGTAGCACTAGTCTTCTAGCTACCCGTAACTTAGACCTATATTATTACTTTAATATAATATAGCTAGTCGCTACCCTATTAAACTACCTACGTTACTACCTAGTCCTCCTCTAGTTATTTACTAGGGCAGGGTTTCCCTTTATAGTAGGGGTAGCTGTAATTCTTATAGTACGGGTACCTTAGCGTAATATAGCCCCTTTTCTTATAACTATAATAGATAATCTCTTTCTTAGTATCTTAGTCCTTAGTATCCTCTTAGTAGGTATTAGTATTACTATAGCCTAAGTGAGTTTGCTCTTTTAAGGCCTTAGTTAGTCCCTCCGGGTTAGGAGGTTAGCCCTCTAGTTATTACCCCTTATTATTAGCCCCCTAGTCCCATACTAGTGCCTTATATATCTATATATTAACTATAAGTTTAGTATTTCTAGCCTTAGTATTAAGGTTAAGCTGCGATTTTAGTAACCTATTTATTATAACGTAGTATGAGAGCTTAGGATCTAGCCTAGTTACTATATTAGCTACCTAGATCTCCTCTAGTTATTAGTAAGGGCTCTCCGCCTTAATCCCCTTATAATAATTAATAAAGCTCTAGTATAACTATCCTAGTCGCTAGTAGGCCTATTTAAGCTAGGTTTATATACTAAGGGTCCTAGACCCTATATTAGCTATACTATTAGCTAACTAGTCCTTTATCGCCGCCTAAGTAATATCCTTTACCTTATTATTATAATTAATAGAGAGGTATAAGGTCTATCGCTTTATTACTAGCCCCTCTAGGTACTTAGTAGTAAAATCTTATTTATCTCAAACTACGCGTTAGGATTAAATATAAATTAATTAAAGTCGGTCTAGGTACCCCTTTTATACTTAAGTATTAGAAGATACTTCCCCTAGAGCTCTAATTAGTACTTCTTCAATTTACTACTAATAACTACCTAGTAGGTAGTAGGGTTACTCGCTAGGGTTAATAGTTAGCTAGCCCTTAAGGCCTTAAGATATTCCTATTTATACTTTAGCTACCCTTTCTTTTCTTCTTCCTTAATAAGCCGATCTAATTTAGCCTCTATTAATTAATTACTTAGTCCTCTACTAGTACCCTTATTATTATTCTATTTAGTAGGCGTCTTATCTTATATTTAGCTATTTAGTCGCTCCTAGCTAGCAGGGGATCCTAATAGTAATATTATATTTATCTCCCTAGTAGACCTATAGGTAGGTATTATATTATTATACGTTATACTACTCTAATAGTCTATACCCCTATTAATATAAGTAAGAGAGAAGAACGTATTATAAACTAGTATAGTAAAGAGTAATAGAGTTAGTATAGTTAGGTATATCTAAGGTTAAATATTCTTCTCTAGCCCTCTAACTATTAGGTAAGGGCTAGAGGACTTATCTAGGGGTTACCTAGTGCCTCCCTATAGCCCTAACTCCTACGGACTTCCCTAACTTAGCCTGCTAAGCCCTTTTCCCTATAATATTATCCTGGCTCGTGATAGGTATATACTTAGTAAATTATTACTAGGTAATACTCTAGGTATTGTAATAATTAACTTAGAAATAAGTAGGTATACCTAGTATATCTTAATATATATTATTAATAGCCTAGACCCTAGTATCCTCTTAGGGTACCCTTAGATAGAATAGAACTAGGTTATTTATAATACTATAGCTTACTAAGTATATTATAAGAAGGGATAAGTTAGGCTATACCTAAAGACTAAGAAGAAACGCCCCTTATAAAGGAAATAAGAGTTATAAGGTTCCTTAATATACCCTTATTCTCTATAATTTACTAACGCCTAGTAAGATAATAGGGTAAATACTAGGAGGATACTATAGAGGTACTAGTATAAGCTATTAGCTTAGCTAATATTTAGAAAGCTTTAAACCTAAAACTAAAGGAGGATTAATAATACTATTTACTAAGCTAGGTCTTAAGGGAGTTTCTTAACCTATTTAACCCTAATAAAGCTTACTTATTACCCCCTAAGTAACTAGGGGTAGACTACTAGATTAACCTTATACTAGGACTAGATAGAAGGGAGCTATTACTCCCTTAGGGCCCCCTCTATAATATATTAAGAGAAGAGCTATTAATATTAAAAAAGACCCTATAAGACCTCCTAGATAAGGGGTTTATTAAGGCTAGTAGCTTATATACTAGGGCACTAGTACTCTTTATAAAGAAGGTAGGTAGAGGAATTTACTTCTATATTAACTATAAAGCCCTTAATATAATTACTAAGAAAGATTACTACCCCCTCTTATAAATCTCTAATATACTATATTATATAAGTATAGCTAAGTAATATACTAAGCTAGATATAGTAATAGCTTTCTATAAGTTAAGAGTAATAGAGAAGTACTAGGAGAGGACTATATTCTATACCTAGTATAAGTTATTTAAGTAAGTAGTTTCCTTATTTAGCTTAACTAGCGCTCCTACTAGCTTCTAGCGATATATTAATAATACTTTATAAGACTTTCTTAATAACTTCGTTACTATTTATATAAATAATATATTAATTTACTCTAATAGAATAAAGGAAGACTATAAGAGGAAGGTCTAAGAGGTTCTCTAGAGGCTAGTAGATATAGGGCTAAACCTTAACCCTATAAAATATAAGTTCTTAATTAAGAGGGTTAAGTATATAGGGTTTATTATAATAATAGGAGAGGGTCTTTCCTATAACCTTAAGAGACTCTAGGTAGTTACTAAGTAGTTACCCTTTACCTCTTTAAAAGGGGTCTAGAGCTTTATAGGGTTTATATACTATTATAATATATTTATATTAGAGTATAGGATCATTATTAGATTACTTATATTACTTATTAGGAAGAATTTAATATTCTAATAAGGAGATAATTAAAAATAAGCCTTCTTATAGCTTAAGTAGCTCTTTAATACCTAGCTAATACTCTACTAGTTTAATTTAAGAAATAAGATTATTATTAAAACTAACTATTTAGGATTCGCACTAGGAGGGGTGCTCTTATAAGTCGACCTAGAGGGTACTTAGTATCCTATAGCGTTCTACTTATAGAAGCTCTCGCCTATAGAGTATAACTATCTTATTTATAATAAGGAGATCCTAGTAGTTCTTTCTTATCTATATATATAGAGGGTAGAGCTATATAATATAGCTATATGTAAGATATTAACTAATTATAAAGAGCTTAAATACTTTGTAAAGAAATAGCGCCTTATAGAGCGCTAGAGCTAGTAAGTAGAGAAGCTATCCTAATATAACTTTATTATTAAATACTACCCTAATAAGTAAGTAATAGCCTCTAATACCCTCTCTTAGAGAAAATAAGATATACTTTAAGGGTAGGATAATAAGTAGAAGTAGGGGAGGGTCTTATAGCTAATACTAGACTACGCCTACCCCTATAGGGACCCTATAGTCAGCCCCCTAGTAAGGAGAGGTTAAAGGGGCTATATTAATATCCTAGATACTATAGTCTTTAATAGCAACCCTAAAATATAAGTATTATAGCTTGAAACCGCAAAGAAGGATATAATATATAAAATAATATATTATATAATTACCTACTAGCTTTAGAGCTTCCTACTAGATATAAAAGCTAAGGTTTAAATTAGTAAGTATAATATTAATAGTTAGAGGAGGCTAATATTTAGAGGGAGGCTATAGGTATTTAGTAGGGAGGATAATAATAACTTACTAGAGGAGCTCTATATAAAGAATAATTAATAGAGCTACGACTTAAGTATAACTACCTACTTAGGCTATAATAGCACGCTAGAAATGGTAAGCTAGTAATTCTACTAGCTAGGATAATTATAAATAATATAGAGATTTATAAGGAATTATAATATCTATAGAGAGATATATATCTAGAGGTAAGCTAAGAGGGGTTTCTTAAAGCCCCTACTAGTACTTACCTAGTTATACTTAGACCTCTTAATAGATTTTATTATAAACTTACTACCTATAAAGGATAACGCTAGCTAATACTTATAGGTTATAGTAAATAGGCTAGGTAAGTTAGTAATACTAGAGGAGATAGGTATTATAGAAGTAGAAACTTATACTTACTAGTTCCTTACTTCCTACTTCTAGTTCTATAGGTTCCTATAGAGTATTATTAGTAATTTAGGGTCTAATTAGGTAAGCTGCTTCTAGGCTAAATTCTATTACCTTACTAGTATAAGGAGGCTAATAAGCACTATATACTACCTATAGACTAATAGTAATACTAAGAGGTAGAACTAGGAGATATAAGCTATCCTATAGGTATTTATACCCTAAGCATAGGATAACTAGGGGTAGCTCCTACTTACTACTTAACTAGCGCTCTATAATAAGGTTAGTAATATACCTAAGCTCTCGCTATTCTTCTTAGAATATAAGTATTATACTAACCCTATACCTATTATAAATAACGTAATAGAGGAGACCTGCTCTAGGGATATAATAGCTACCCTCCTAATAATAAGGCTATAGGAGATAGTAGACTTTATCTAAATAAGTATTATAATAGCCTAGTAATATAGCGAGGAGAATATAAACTAGTATAGGATACTTATAGAAGAGTATTAGGTAGGTAATAAGGTTTAGCTTTTAATAGCTAACTATAGGAGCCCTAGGCTTAGTAAGAAGCTATTATAGTTAAATTATAAATATATTATAATAGGAGTCCTGAGCTTATATATTATTAAGTTAGATATACCTCGTAATATCTACCTAAGGCTCTATATAGACCTCCTCTAGAGAGTACTAGAGGACCCCTTACTTAGATAAATAAGGATAGACCCCTAGCTACTACTAATTATAGCTAATAATAGCGAATTTAAGTACTACGTAGAGGAGATATATATAGTATAATAGAAAGCGGGTAGGCGAGGGTAGAGGTATAAGGTCCTAGTTAAGTAGGAGGGGTACATAGAGCCTACCTAGGAGCTTATAGAAGCTATAATTAAGATTACTAAAATAGATAGGTATAAAGCCCTATATAAGCTAGTTATAAATAATAATAGTAATCTAGCCTATACCTAGGGGGGGACTAGCTAGGAGAGGGGATAGTATTATAAGCTACGCCTAGGTTAAGCCTACCTAGGCTTCTACTTAGGTTTACTACCTTAGAGAGCTACCTAGGGCCTACCTAGGGCCTACCTAGTTATACCCTATAGACTAGTAAAATCTCTACTAGAGAGGAAAACTTCCCCTTTTCCTCTTTAGCTTAAATAAATAGTATTATAGCGACCTCTTATTAAATAAACTTAGGTCTAACCCCTCGCACTAGTATAAGGTTAGTCTAGTAGTATACCCTAGGTTACCTAGGGGGTAATAAGTAAGCCTTATTAGAGTTAAATAGGTTAGGGAACTCCCTTATTACCTAGCTTAGTAAATAGTATTATTAATCCTCTTTTAGCTTTAGATTAAGGCTTTCTTAATATTAGCTAAGCTAATACCTTATACTAATACCTCTATAATACTCTACTAATACTTACTCTATTATTTTACTAAGTATTTATAGATAATAGAGAATAAGGGTATATTAAGAAACCTTATAACTCTTATTTCCTTTATAAGAGGGGTTTCCTCTTAGTTCTTTAGGTATAACCTAATACGCCCCTTCTTATAGTTTACTTAGTAAGCTATAATATTCTAAATAACCTAGTTCTACTCTATCTAGGGGTACCTTAAGAAGATATTAGGGTCTAAGCTCTTAACTATAAATATATAGATCTACTAAGTATAACTATTTATTTATAAGTTAAATACTATTATACCTAGAGTATTACCTTATAATAGTTTATTAAGTATATACCCCCTTATAAGTTAATATCCTTTCTTAATAAATAAAAAGTAAAGGTATCAAACTAGGGAAAAGTTAATTATTATATAAGTATTACTTCTAGTATTTACTAGGGTATAGGCTAGATATCCTCTAATAACTCTAACTTAAATAATAATAAGCTTATTATTAGCTAGTTATTCCTATTTATATTACTCCTAACTTAACATCTCTTTCTTAATAAGCTCTGGGCTTAATATTACTCTTAAGTTAGTCTTGTCCTAACTCCTTATTTTCTACTAAGGAGTTAGCTATTACTTAGTAGTTATTCTTAACCTTATAGCTTATATATTCCTCTTTTATAGTTCTTATTTTTATAACCCTAAGTAATTAATCCTCTTTACTAGGGTAGCGCTAAGTAATATACCCTCTAACTCTATAGGTATAATAAATATAAGAGTCTTTTATACCTTTTTATAGTTATTAATATTATACTATGGAGGTACTTAAGGAGGACCTAGAGTTTTAATAGTTTCAATATCCTATCTCCTTAACCTAGGAGATATAAATGGCTCTAGTAATATAAATATCCCCCTTTTAACGACCCGCTTAGCTTCCGCTACTAAGTCGGCTTGCTTAGCTCTAATGCTATTGCGCCTTATGGAGTCCCTATAGGGGTATTAAGATAAGCCCTCTTAAGGGCTATACTAATAATACGCTCTTTATATATAACGGAGTAGTTAAAGAAGGAGTAGGTTTTATTAATTATATTAATACTAAACTCTCTAGCGAGCTCTTATATATTATAAGCATTAAAGGCTATGCCTTACCTAGGCTCAGAATATTTATATATAGGGTCTAGTGCTAATATAGTTAAGTAATAAGAATAAGGAAGAGGGAGAGGTATTAGAAAGGGCTGGAACCGATAGGAACTAGAAAGACAACAAATAATATAACTCTACCTATAAATAGGTGAGAATATTAAAAGTAGGCTTAAAAGATATATTAGAAAATTCGTAGATCCAATTAAAAGATATTATCTAGATCGGGCGCTAATTTACTTAGAAAAATACTAGAAAACGAGGTATAGGATTATTAAGGTACTAATCGTGATAATATATAAATAATGCTCTAGTCCGCTACGCTCCTCTCCTCTACGCTCTACTCCATAGTCTTCCTGCAACGGGTCCGTGCGCTAAGGGAGCTTTTCGAAAGCTGCGCAGCTAAGTCCATCTCATCCCATCCCAGTATAAGGCCCTACTTATAAAGCTTCTTATGCTTCTAGCTATAAGAACCTCTTAGGAAAGACCTCTTTAGTTAAGGAGTTATCTCTTATATAATAGTATTTATAGTACCTTACTAGAAGGTCGACCTTTTAGGTTAAGGAGTTATCTTATATAGCTTTGAGTTTGCTAGAAGGTCGAGCTTTTGGGTTAAGGAGTTATCTCGTATAGCTTTTGTACCACCTTGCTAGAAGGTCGACCTTTTCGGTTAAGGAGTTATCTCGCGTGGTGGCTTTTATCTTATTAGAAAGTTTAGCGAGGGCGTTTCTAGGCCACGAGAGCCTTAGTAGCCCGTTTAGCTCTAATATAATTAGCCCTAGTATAGCGTATATCTGACTTTATATAGTATCACTTAGAGGGTTTACTTATAAGTAGTAGAAATATATAGGGTTTCTATATTATCTTCCTTAACTAGTAGAGGGTATAGGTTAAAATACTTATATAGTATTTCCCGAATTATACCTATAAACTAGGTAAATTCCTTATAGTCTTTTTATAAAGGGGCTGCGGCGTAATTCCGACTTAATAAACATTCCCCTTAGTATCTTTAATAATAGGTCTCTAGTAGGTTACTAGGTAGTTACTAGGGGCTTTCTAGCGCTCTACTTTTTATATAATATTCTAAACCTTTAAGAGCTAGCTATTATAATTATTAAATAGGTTAATAGTAATTAGCTAATCCCTTAGCTTAGGGGTAAGGGAGGCCTCTAGGAGTAAGATCTAAATCTAACCTAGCTAATTTATAATACTTATATTAGCTAGTATTTACTTAAACCTTAGTAAGAAGGTTACTAGGGATTTATTCTCTTTCTACTAGAGAGTTTATAATTAAGTTATAGCTTATAACTAGATATTAGGGTTCTTATAGGTCTAATTAAGGTAAGTTATAAAATCCTCTAGATTATATTATTTATTATTTCTCTTCGCTCTATAGAAAGTAAAGACTACTTATTAGGAATTAATATCTCATTAGGAGTTAATAAGGTATTATACCTCTATATTTGAAGGTAGAACGCCTTATTAATAGTAATCTTATACCTTATTTATTATACCTAGGAGGTATATTCCTTTTACTTATTTAAAAGCCTTAGGGGTAGGGGTAATCGCTTCTAGTATATTATACTAAGTATTACTAGTACCTTATTAGTAGTACTTATAGGGTTTTATATAGCTATATATTAGCTATTCCCTTACTTAACCTCTTATAACTAGTACTAGAGGGACTCTAATATTATTATTAAATTAGCTTATAATAGCTTATCTTAAGCTTTAGCTATATTATTATTAACTATTATACTAACTAATAAGGAGTAGCGCTTAACTTATTATTATTATTATAACAATAAGCTTAAATATATAAGGGCTTAGACCCAAGTTTACTTAATAAGAGGTTATTATAATACTATTTATTTAAACTAAAGAGGAAAAGGGGAAGTTTCTCTCTCTAGTAGAGATTTCGCTAGTTTATAGGGAACTACTACGTAGGCCCTAGGTAGGCCGTAGGTAGCCCCCTTAAGATAGTAAACCTAGGTAGAAGCCTAGGTTGACTTAACCCGGGCGTAGCCCGTAATACCCTTATACTATCTTCTAATAGAATAATATAAGTAAATCCTCTAAGGTAAGGCAATAGAAAGTTAGTATTTTAGGGTAGCCCTTTAGGGTATATCATATTCCTTTTACTCTTATAGGAATAGCCCTAGGCTCCCTAGCTAATAGGCTATAAATTAATTAAAACTTAGGTACTACTAGCCCTCTTTTACCTCTTTAGAGCATCCTATATTTACTATAATTATTCTCTTTATATCCTTTAGATTAAGGAGCGAATAGAACTTATAAGATATTAATTAAATATCTCATAAGCCTATAAAATATATAATAAATAATGATACTTAATAATATACTATATAATACAGCACAGTATATTACAGTACTAATATTACTGTCTATACTGTGGATAGAAAGGTCTAGAAAGTCCTAGAAAGTCTTATGTTTAATATGCTTTCTAGCTAAAGCTAAAAGGGTTTAACCTATAACCTTAGTAAATAACTAAGCCTAAACAGGCTAAATATATACGCAATTTACTGCGTAAGCTATTGCGTAAGTAATTACGTAATAGAAGCCTCTAGAAGGCTTAAGATAAGTATAAATAACCCTCCTTTCCTCCTAGCTAGTTACTAGTTAATAAGCTTAACTAATACTTCTTTCAATACCCCTATTATATAGGCAATCACTACGTAATATCATTACATAACCTAAGAGAACTATTTAAACTGCTCTTAGTTAGACTATTAGCTAGTATATTATTTATTAGTATATATACTATGCTAAACGATCCTTTAGCCTATTCGTATTATAGGTATATATTCTAAATATTAATAAACTATAGCCTAGTTAAGATCTATTCTTTTTCGCTTACTATAAGATAAATTATCTATTAATTATTATAGTAAATCTTCTAGATATTACTAAGTTTAAGAGCGATATCCTTATAGAGCCTCTAAAGTATAATAGTTTCCTTAGTAGTTCATTCGAGGCTTAAAAGCTCTACTTCTATTATTAATATTATAACTATAATTTATTAAGTACCCTTCTCTTAAAATTGTCCTCTAAAGAGCAAGATTATATACCCTTACAATACCCTTAATATCTCCTTATTATCTATAAATAAATAAAGCGTCGCTTATAATTAATAATGTCTACTTACCCCCTAAGTTACTAAGGCGTATTATAAGGTAATAAGTATAATATAGGTATTATATAACCTACTTAGTAATAGTATAGTAATAAGGAGCGGGGTTTATTAAAACTCTTAAGAGTAGGGAGTACATAAAAGTAACGTCGTGTTAGACTATAATAATAATATAGAGTATAGAGCTAATCTTTTCTTAGAAACTCTTTACCCCTAATAGTATTACTACTATCTTACTCTTTAGACGTAGTAGGTTTAGAAGGGGGGTTATTGGCGCTCTTAGGTTAAGTAAGGTAAACTTCTTTATTACCCTCTTAATATACTCTTATATAAATGGTATACTTTTCGCGCGGCTTAATTTTAAATAAGCTTAATTCTAAGATAGTACTTAACTAGGCCTTATTCCTTAAGCTTATATACCTTCTTTAGGCTAGTAATTACCCTCTACACTACTTTATTATAGTTCTTATAGAAAGGAATAAGTAAGTTATTAATAAAGAAGATTATAAGAACCTTTTTATTAGTTAACTAAAAGAGATATAAGTCTTTACTTATTAGTAGAAGGCCTAGGTATTAAAGGGTTAAGGAGAACTCCTTATACTAGAGTAGTAGTATATCCCTTAGTCTATAGAGCGCGTAGTATAGTTCTATATACTTTCTAACCTACTTAAAGCTATCTAGTAGTTTATAAATAATAAGGTTTTTATTTAGGTCCTAAGAGGTATTTAGCAACGTATTCATAATTTTAAACTATTTTACTTTAAGATTAGATTATATAGTAATTACTATTATTACCCTAAAGGTATAAGTAGCGAGGGTTGCTATATAAGTCTATTCGAGGAGCGCCTTCTCTTACTAGTCGCCCTAAATATAAACTCTTACCTTATATTAATTAAGGATATTATCTTTATTAAAATTATAAGTAAATACTTATTTTAAAGAGATAGGTCTTTTTGTTATTATTCCTTAGTTAATAACGCGCTATATATCTATCTATTATAATTCCCTTATCTTAACCTTAGCTACTTCCTCAAAGCCAGTTTAGAGCGCTTATAAGAGGTTTAAAAGTTCCTTCTATAAGCGTAGTAGTTTAGCGAGGTTATTAGTAGTAAGGTATTTATAGATTAACCTAGGCTATTATAGAAGCTATTATAAAGACTATTATAATAGATAGATATAAAGCCCTATATAAGCTAGTTATAAATAATAATAATAACCTAGCTTATACCTAGGGGTGGGCTAGCTAGGAGGGGGGATAGTATTATAAGCTATACCTAGATTAAGCCTACCTAAGCTTCTACTTAGGCTTATTATCTAGAGAGCTACTTAGGGCTTACCTAGAGCCTACCTAGTAGTTTCTTATAAACTAGTAAAATCTCTATTAGAGAGGAAAACCTCTCCTTTTCCTCTCTAGCTTAAATAAATAGTATTATAGCGACCTATTATTAAATAATGTTAGGTCTAACCCCTCGCAAAACGAATTTTTAATAAGTACTTTTAGTAGTAAAGGTATATTTTAAAATAGTAGTTTAGAGATCTAGTTAGAGCTAAGCTTATAAATAATAAAGAATATCCAATAAGGCTATATTTATAGTTACTAAAGAGCTTATTCTATTATAATAAAAGTAGCTCTAACGTAGTTACTTATAACTATAGTTAGAGGAATAACTCTACAAAGGTGTTATTCTACAACTAATATAAGTCACGTGCCGCGGTGAGAATATAATAACAAGGATCCTATATATAGTTAGGGGTTAGAAACCGGGGTTAAACGAGCGTATTATTTATAGTTATATAAGTAAAGCTATCCTTATACCTAATTATAATACAACCCGTGCTCCTATTATATATCTTAGGTTACGTAATCGTTAATATCGTAATCGATAGCTCAAAAGGGAAATAATAAGTATAAATAAGTTAATATTAAAGTGTCTACCTTCTAAGTAAAAGGGAGTATTCTAGAGAGGGAGAGGCGAGTTATTTATACTTAAGGCTTGGTGTCTAGAGCCTTCTATAGCTGCGTAAGCTGCTTGCTAAGCTGCCCCACTTGTTTCCTTATTTAGGTTATTTATTAAGTAATTCGGTAACCTAAAACCCTTTTAGGTTTAACCTTAACTTAGATAGTAAAAGCTAGTAGTTTCCACAGCTTTCTAGAGGCTTCTTCTAACAGTATACACAGTATTAATAATACTGTAATACACTGTATTACGTAATCAACCTCTAATATATGGCCTCTATATTATTATATATTTTATTATAGGGTTTTATAGTATATCTCTTATAATATATGTTTATATATAAATAAGCCCTTATATACTTATAACGCCTCTAACTTATATACTATCTAATATTATATTATATACGCGCCTACGTATTATAACATAGCGCTACCTATAGTTATAATACTCCTCCTCGCTAAATACCTAGTTTTATAAAGCTTAACTAGCCTTAATATACTCCTCTATAATAGCGCTAGCTCTAAATAGCTTTATATTACTCTTCTTATAGAGTTATTTAAAGATTATTCTCCTAAGTAGCTTTATAAGTAGGTTAGCTATAGTATCTACAAATAATATATATTTAAAATTAACCTCGCCATACTTAGTAACACCTTATATAAAGTAGATATAAACCTATATATATTTTATATACTTATTTATAAACTCCCCCTTCATAAGTATAATTACTCTTATATTATCTACTTATTTATAAAGGGGCTCTCTAAGATCTATACTAAGTTCGCTTAGGAAGTTATATATTTAAAGCGCTTCTAAGGCGGTAAATAATACTACGTAGTACTTAGCCTCTATAAATAACTTAGAGATTATTACTTATTATTAGAATCTCTATAGGATTAGCCTATTAGCTACAAAGAATACCTAGCTTATTATTAAGCGTGCTATATTCTTATAGCTAGTATAGTTACTATTAATATAGCTGTAGAAACCCTATTTACTTAGGTCTCTATCCCTATACTTATTATTATAACTTATTACTAAAGAGGGGTTTATACTTATATATTATGTTAAGCGCTCTATACTCTTCTTATATAGCCTATTTAGGTAATAGGAGAATTAGGCCTATAGCTCTATACTAAAAGAGAGATCTAGCTATATTATAAGCGCTCTAAAGCTAACTTTACTAAGTACTCTCTAATATTACGCTTAGAGTTCTAGGTCTAGCGCAGTACTTATACTAGGGATTATAAAGTTAAGCGCCCCTATATTAATAGGTATATTTATAGATCTAACCTTCCCTCTAAACCCCCTTATTATATCTATTAAGTATATCTCTTAACTAATAATAGTTTTCTAATATTTCTTGTTAAAGATAAGATATCTATTAAGGAAGTTATTAGGTACCCTAAGGTTATTAATCTTAATCTTATTACCTATACGCTTATAAATAGCGCTTAGAGCTACCTCTAGTCTATATACTAGGATGCTATTCATAAATATAGCTATTATAATATTAAGAGTCTTATTATAGTAAGTTATATCATCTAAACGTAGTAGTATAAACCCTACTTATTAAGGAATCTCTCGTAGAAGTTACTAATAAACCTAAAGCCTAATTAATCCTTAAGGCTCTATAAAAGTAACTTTAACCTAATAGCTATATATAGTAATACTATATCCTCTAGCGATATAATACCTATCTCTATTTAATTAAAAGATCCTAGCTATTTAAATAGTTAATTATATACTAGGAGATCCTAGAGGAGGCTATATAAGCTAAGACTCTATCCTTCATAAGCCCTATTATATAAATATCTAACTTCCTTAATATTATTAAAAGGATCGCTCTAGAGTATTATATAAGAGCTACCTTTTCCTTCTTAGATAATAACTATAGGGCTAAAGGATAAGAGAGTAAAATAGAGTAAGCTACTCTTATATAAACTATAAATATAGATTAAGCTTATAAGTCTTACTACTAAGTCTGTATACTTTATTTAAACTAGCTAACTCTATTTAAACCTCTAATAAAGTTAGTGAAGGGATTAAGTTTTATAACCTAATAGGGAGAGGATAAGAAAGCAATAACTTTAAAAGCTATAACTTTAAGAACTTCTAATTACTAGAAGGATAATAAGCTAAAGTATCCTATTTATAAGAAATACTACTAGATAATAGACTACTTCTTTTTAAATCCTATAATTAGACTGAAGCTATATAAGATTAATAACTCTACTAATAAAGCCTATATTAATATAAGAAATAAGTAGTTATAGAACCTAAGGAATAATAAGGTACGGACGAAGTTAGGGACTATAATTAAGAAGTTAAAAGCTAGGTTAAGTAGTAACTAGAGGAATAGTAATAGTTATTAACCGTCACGAAGCCGTTCTTAATCGCGGGAACGCTACGATAATATATATATTTCCCTCTATAGCTAAGATACTTAGAGTAATAATAAAAGCTCCTATTCTTCTTCCTTCTATAGTACTAACTAAGCCAGTTTTATACTAAGAAACGCTCGCTATAATAGCTTTATTATTAAATATAGTACTACCCTTTATATCTATAACGATATTAACTATATAACTAACCTTAATTACTCCTAATAAAGGCGAATCCTTACTAATAGAGGGACTATAGTTACTAAAGCGATTAGTAAGATAAAGGTTAAGCTAAACTAGGGCGGGATAAGTAAGAAGGGTATTATAGTATTAAACGTGTGGTTTTATTTATTATATCCTATAACTCTATTGTTAGCGAAAGTCCTATAGGATAAGGGGCTTACTTTAAGAACTAAGGTCGTAGGCCTTAAAAGTAGGTATAGCGAAGTCCTTCACGCCTTATTAATTAGGTTAATATATTATTAAATACTACCTATATAAAGAGGAGGATTATACTAAGACTGATAAACGCGTGTAATTCGAGGTAGATAATAACTAGTCGTATGTAGGGTTTAAGTTATTAAAGACCTAAAGGTCCTCTAAAGCTAAAGCTTAGCTATAGTATAAGAGACTTAGCTACCTAAGTACTAAAGGTCTTAAATAACTTATAAAAACTACTATAGGTATTAAACTTAAAGGGATTATAAAAGATAGGTATAAGGCTTATGTAATAGGTAAGGCTATTTAATAAGTATTAAGGAGACCTCCTAACTAATAGCTACTAGCACCTAGTAATTATATTATAATTAACTTCTTCCTAATAAGTAAACCCTATAATAAGGAGAAGTACGTCTTATTATTAGGCAATCGCTAGTCTAACTTTATATAGGGATATACTCTATATACTTATAAAGAAGGTCTTAAAGCTATTTAATAGATTATTATATACCTTAAATAATAATATGGTATTACTATCTCTATTATAAGGCTCAATTAGACTATAGCGCTTTATAATGCCTTCAATATATATATAGCTACTAAAGGTATGCTTATTAAAAGATTAGTAGACTATACTAGCGCGTCAAACCCTATAGAAAGGTATAGTAATATTATCTTTATAATTACTAGAGCCTTTAATACTAGTCGAGGTTCCCTAAATCTATAGCTCTAGAGCTTATTAGAGCTAGGATATATATAGTAAATTAACTAGGTAGGCGTCGTTATAACCAGAAGACTCCTAAAGGCTTTATTGATAAGTAGTTAAATAAGTAGCTAAACGCCTCTTATTATCGCTTAGAAGTACCCTAAGTTAGCTATATAAAAAGATATAGTTACTAAGCGTACCTATTAATAACGATCTATAAGCGTAATAAATAGCGCTCTAATAAAACCCTATTAAAAGCGTATATTAGCTATCTTTATAGGAATAATGCAGGAACTATTAGTTATACCTGCTTTAACTAAGGGACTAGAAGGGGTAGCGTAATAGTAAATAGCGCTGCTTTAAACCTAAATAATAATAGCTTTAATAGTTAAACTAGGGTAAGCTATAGACTTAATTAAGGCTAAGGAACTAGTAATAATAAGGCCTTAGATAGGAACGTTAATAAGATCGAGAGGAAAGCCTCGTGGATTATATAATAATATACTATTTAAGCAAAGAGTTCTAATAAGCTAGCTAAATTACTAGATAAATATTATAACGAGGTTTTTAATAAGACGACGCGCCTAAGAGGCTTCTTAAGGCTAATCTAACTTCTTATTACTAATTAATATAGTTAAGGATAAGGATAGGAAAGACGCCTTAGTAGAAAGCTTAAGTAAAGTTAATTGGTAAGACTTCTAGGTAGTCTTAATAAACTATATAGAGGCTTAGAGATATCTATACTAAATAAAATAGCTCGCTATTATAAATATTAGATATTAGACTATTTAGAATAAGGGTACTTTCAAGCTTATATAACTTAATAATATTAAAGATAGATACCGAATCCTTCTACTTAAATAGGTATTTATATATAGGTTCGATAAGTATAGGTATCTTAAGAAGTTTAAAGTAAGGATCTATATTAGAGAAGACCTATAACCTATAAATAGGTTACATACCTACGCCTTAACGCTCGCTTTATACTTATTTAAACGCCTTATAGTAATTATAATAGGATTTAACCTAGAGTCGATATAATTAGACGCTATAAGTACCTTTATAAACGCTATATTAGATACATTTATTTATATTTACTACCTACTTAGATTTAATCGCTAAGGTAAAGAACTTATCCTATATAAGGCTCTATATAAGCGACGTCGATCCCCTCTTCTATAGTAATAAGGTTTTAAGATAACCCTCTAGCTATTAAATATAAAGATAATTATATTTTTATAGCTAATAGAGTACTAATCTTTATATCTATTAACGATATTACTATACTCTTCTAAAAGGGAGATAGGTTAAAGGTAAGGGTAATTATTAATAGCCTAAAGTTAGTATATAAGATAAAGAGATAAGCGAATTAAGTATATTTTTAAGTATTCGAATTATCTATGATCGCACGTAGTATAGGTTATGGCTTTATATAGACCAATATATTAAAAAGATCCATAATAAACTTAATATTAATAGGATAGTAGTAAGGAGATTAATGGTAATACTAATAGTAACTAATAACTTAATACTAAACCTTAAATAAGCTATAGCTAAAGATACTAACTAGTATTAATATAAAGTCGGCTTAATTAATTATATAGCGATTATTATATAACCTAATATCGCGACGACTTTATTATAACTTTTAGAGTTCCTATTAAATCCTTCGAAAGAGTACTATAAGGTAGCTAATCGATATCTTATATATCTATAGTAAACGAGGCACCTTATTATTAGGTTTAACGCTAATAATAAGGGTATACTCTATTATACCTTAGACGCCTCCTTTACTAATAATAATATTACTTATAAGAGTATATAAGGCTATATAACAATATTACTTAGAGGACTGATTAGCTAGAAGTTATTAGAATAACGCTAAGTTATAATATTAAGGACTAATGCGGAACTTATAGCCCTTACGAGCGTAATAAAAGAGTACCTTACTATTATTCGACTTATAAACGAAATTTAACTTTAGCTCGATAATAAGTTTACTATATACTATAATAATACCTAAACCCTCTAATTACTTACTACTAAACAACCTTAGGTAACTAATAAGCTACGCTACATTAATATTAATAACTTATAGCTATAATAGGAGGTTAAGAGAGGTAGGGTTAAGTTTAAACAGGTAAAAGCTAACGAGATAGTTATAGATAGCTTTATAAAAGCCCTCGCTGCTTAAACCTATAGTCGTTGTATTACTTATTTAGGGATAGTAAGTATCTAGTCGCTAGTTAATAGTAGTTCTCTCTAAATTTATTCACTTATTATATTTCGCTTTATATCTATTTATAATTTTTAACCTTACATATTTTAATAATATAGCGACTTTTATAATCGGAATTTATACTATTCGAATCGCCTTATTACGATAGCTATAATAGTATAAAATCCGACCGCAAAACTCGCTTATAGCTAGAGTTACTTATAATTATATTATCTTAATTTAAAAGTTATTATAATTTGTACTTTAATATCGCTTGTAGTTACTTAATATTTTAAATTAATAACCTATTTATTAAGTCTAATAAAACTAAATATTAAAAGAGAACTAGGCGCTGTAGCTCGATAATAAGAAATTAATTCTAAATAACTAAGTATATATCTAACTAAAACAGGATATCTTACAGTTACCTCTTATCATAGCGCTAGGTTAGACTTACTTAGGTTTCAGATCGCGTGACTTGCGGGTCACGTGATTACTAAGCGACTCTTTAGCCTTCCGGGGCTATACTAGCCTATAATTAGACTTTTCCCTTCTTTAATATAGAATTTATTTAATATAGTATAATTAAAGTATATTAACCTTTACTTATTTGCTATTTATAATACTATTCTATATTTATCTATCTATTCTTTAGAGAGAGAAGTATAATATCTTAATTAACTATTAATACCCCTACTCTATTAATTAACTAATATAAGTATAGCCCCTAACTAAGCGCTAAGCGAACTAATCTATACCCTAACTAACCTAAATTTAATTAATACCCCCCCTCTACCTTATAATAATATACTAAACGAGACCTAACTGGCTAGTTATAGTTATAAAGCTATAATAGCGCTTATACTTAATACTAAAGGACTCCTCAAGCCTTTCATTAAGGCTTTTTAACGCTACTATACTATACTACCCAATTATAATACCCCCTTATATAAAAACCTAAAGGTTTTTAACTTAAATAAGCCTATATATAAGTAGCTTATTAAAGGCCTATTTATAAACGTTAATATAGAGGGATGTAGGAGCCTAGCCTAGACCGCTATGATTAAATTATAAAAGTTCCCTAACCTCCTTACTATTAGTTATAATTACTTAGGCGAAAGCTAAAAGATTACTCTTATTCTTAATAATATAATATAGCTATTCTAGAATAACGCCGACTTAACCCTTACCTAGATTTAAAACTAGCTTATAAAGAGAGCTACTTAAAGTACTAAGTCTTAAGCCTTATATATTAGATATATTATTATAAGTAATAACCTTTATATATTATATAATACTACTCTCTATCTAGAATATAAGAATTAAGAGCTTTAGGAGCGTTTAAAGAATACCTATACTACTAATAATAACGCTAAGTAGTTTACTATACTTAAGTATTATTAAGAAGAGCATAGTTAGGCCTAATACGACGTAGCTACTATTACTAAGGAGTAGGATAAAGTAAGGGATACTAATAAAGCCTTACTTTAGTATTTTAAATATAATATAACTACTATACCTCCCCTTATAAACCCCCCCTTTAGTAACTATAGCGCTATACCTTAGGCAATCCTTAACTAAATAATATACCTCGAGAGTTAGGTCTATTCTAGCTCGCTCTTATTAACTATTAGTAGTAATAATACCTAGGCTACTAAGATATCTAAAGTCCCTATTTGTATAAATAGTAAGAGTACTAATTCTAAGTATCTAAAGTTTAATACCTAGCTCTTCTATATTAAAATGTACTTTAATAGTAAGAAGTATGATAATAAGTCCTAATACTTTAAGTATATACTCTCATACCTTAGAGGAACTACTTATAATATCTTATTCCCTTTCCTCCTAGGGGACTTACTTTAAATTATTATAATAAAATAGCCTATTAAAGAGCTAAACGGTATCCTTATTAACCTAGTTTAGTATAATAAGGCCTAGATAAAGCTTAATACTCTTATTATTCTATTTAAGAATATCTAGGTTAAATAAGCTATTTTTATTAAGCTTACTTATAAGGCTAAACTCCTAGAGTCTTAGTAGTACTAGAAGTTCTATAAGAAGCTACTTATATCTCTCTAGAACTAGTACTCTATTTATTATATAAATAGCGCTTTTAATATCTAGGATTATACTATTTAGGTTTATACTATAGCTTATATTATAATACCTTCTAATACCTACTTAGCTAACTAAACTCTTATATAAAGCCTTACCTTAGTAGCCTACGCTAAACCCTCTAGTAGAGGAAAACCCTATATCTAAGCTTATATTAACTAGGGTTATATCCCCGAGGCTTTATATAAAAAGCTTTATAATCAGGGCGCTTATTTTATTTATAGTAATACTAGCTATACCTCGTGGGATTACTCCTGTAGGATGGCTAGAGCTAATATAAGTATTACTAAGCTTACTAAAGCTACTAATAGTAACCTAGAGCTAGTAAAAAACTAGAGCCCCTAGTAAAAATAGACTTCTTATTATTAAAAGAGACTTAAAGAGATTAGTAATTACTAATAATATCTATTAACTTATAATAACTAATTAGTAGTAAACTACTAGAGAAAGAGTTAGTTCTAGTTTATAATAAATATAGTATTTTTCTTAAGGCTCTTCTTAATATTAAAGTAAAGAGCTATACTTTTATAAATACTTATATAACCCCCTTACTAAGGGATTTTTACTATATTAAATATGATAAGTTATACTACCTTATCCTAGCTACTAGGTTTAATAGTAAGCTATTAGATATTATAACTAAGGTATAGATAACTTATATATAAGTAGACTACTAAGAATTAATATAAATACCCCTTCTCTAACTTAATACAGGGAGATATAACCTTATCTTTTGCTACCTATAGTTTAATTACTATAATATTAGTATAGATATATACTATTAGCGCTTATACTAGCTAAGTAATACCCCTATAGCCTAGGACCTCCTCTAAAGAATTATATAAGATACTAAGGACCTCTTTTAACTTATTAAAATTAATATTAAGTATTAACTTAATATAGAATGCTATTAAGCTATATTTAAAGCTAAGGAATAGCTTTAGAATACTTTAAAGGCTATAGGAAGTAGGATAAAGACCCCTATAAAGATCTTATAGTAATGTAATATATCTAAGGACTTACGATATAATAATAACCTATAGAAAGTAAATATAGTATTAAGGGGTTCCAGGCCACGAGAGCCTTAGTGGCCCGTTCGGCTCCGATATAATCGGCCCCAGTGCGGCGCGCGTCCGACTTTATGATGTTCAGAGGGTTTGCTTGCGAGTAGTAGGAACGTATAGGGTTCCTATATTATTTTCCTTAACTAATAGAGGGTATAAGTAAAAATACCTATATAGTATTTCCCAAATTATACTTGCGAACTAGGTGAATTTGTTGTAGTCTTTTTGCGAAGGGGCTGCGGCGTAATTCCGAGCTCAATAGTATTAAGGGGAGCGCTAACTACTAATTAAGCCTAGCTTATATTATATTAAAAGCTTAAACTAGAGCTAGATATAAAGGAGTAGCTAACCTTCTACTTACTATATAAGTAGTTATTACAAGAACTTAAGGCTACTTAATAATACCTCCTTAAGAACCTAAAAAAGGGCTTTATAATACTAGATAACGCTCTATGTATATCCCTAATATTATTTATTTAAAAGGCTAATAGCTACCTAAGGTTTTCTATTACCTTTTAAAAGCTAAATAGGTTCATTAAGAAGGACTAGTACCTATTACCCCTAATTAATAAGATATTAAGCTAAATTAGCTAAGCTAAAGTATTTATTAAGATTAACATCTACTAGGCGTTCTACTAAATTTATATCTACTCTAAATTAGAGGACTTAATAACGTTCTATACCTACTATAGCTCCTATAAGTATAATGTTCTACCCTTTAGGCTTTATAATAGCTTAGTAATACATTAATAGTATATAAATAACACGCTTATAGAATATTTAGATAACCTCTATATAGTATATATAAATAATATCCTATTTTACTTAGAGGACCCCCTCTAGTATAAGGAGTATATTAAGAAAGTCCTTAACTAGCTATACTAAATAATGCTTTAGGCTAATATTAAGAAATGCGAATTTAGTATAACTATAACGCGCTACCTTAGGCTTATCATTTTAACTAAAGGGATTAGCCCTAACTCTAAGAAGGTCTCTATAGTAAAAGACTAGTAACTACTAACTATAGTACGTAGCATTTAGATCTTCCTAGGGTTCTATAACTTCTACTATTAATTTATTACGAATTATAGAAAGATTACTTAACTACTTACTAAGCTTATAGCTAAAGATACTTATTTTAACTTTAATAATAACTACGTAGTAGTATTTATAATACTAAAGGAGGCCCTGGTATTAGCCCCTATCCTATACTACTAGAAGCCTAAACTACTAACCTAAGATAAGATAAATACCTCTAAATCTATCTACGCTAGTACCCTCCTCTAGTAATAACTTAATAATAGTTTATAGTACCCTATAGCTTATTTCTTAAAGACTATATTACTAATAGAGATAAACTACCCTATTTATAATTATAAGATAATAGTAATTATCCTAGCGCTAAAAGAATAGAGGGCTAAACTCTCTATAGTTACTTAGCGTTTTAAGTTTATTATAG
The DNA here is from genome assembly GCA_036785755.1 of Colletotrichum ledebouriae. Taxonomy (NCBI): domain Eukaryota; kingdom Fungi; phylum Ascomycota; class Sordariomycetes; order Glomerellales; family Glomerellaceae; genus Colletotrichum; species Colletotrichum ledebouriae. Next base: position 23,154 of record JAVHLU010000120.1, read on the forward strand.
ACTACTAATTACTACTCTACCTTATAACTAAGTAACTTTTAAATATTCGCTAAGTTTACTAGTTAGATATCTTAGCTAGTTTTAATTTCTATATTTAATACTACCTAGGGTATAAAAATATACTAGCTAAAACCCTCTTATAGAAGAATAAAAATCTTTAAACCTAATAAGCTATTTATAAATTAGACTATACTTAGGTATTACTACTACTTACTTATCTATCCCTAGAGGTTATAAGCAAATTATACTAGCTATTAGAAGCTACTCTAAGTAGTACTATAGTTATTATTATTACCCTAGAGCTAGAGGATAAGCTATAAGGCTACCTCCTAGTTAAATAAATCCTATATTTAAACTATAAATTCGATATATTATTACTTAAGGTACTAAAGATCCTGGCTATTATGAAAAAGGAATATTACAAGATAAGAGATAGACTCCTAATAATAAATAAGAAGCTTATAGTATTAGAAAAAGATAATTTATATATAAAGTTAATTTATAAAGCCTATATTTAGAGGCTCATAGTATACCTAGGTTAAATTAAGACTATTAAACCCCTAAAGGAATATTATTACCAGCCCTACCTAAGTACTAATATCAAGTCGTATATTTATAACTACTATACTTAGTATTAAGCTTAGAAGCTAAGAGATAAGCCTCTAGGCTAGTTAAGGCCCCTACTTATATTAGATTACCCCTAGGAGTATATTATAATAGATTTTATATCCTATCTACCTAGCTACTATAGGTATAATAACATATTTATAGTAGTATACTACTTATTAAAGAAGATAGTTTCCCTCCCCTACTATAAGACTATTATAATATAAGACCTCGCTTAGCTATACTATACCTATATCTTCTAATATATAAGCTTCCCTATTATAATTATATTTAATAGAGGCCCTTAGTTTACTTCTAACTTCTAGAATAAGCTCTATAAGATATATGGCGTAACTATATAGTTAAGTATAGCGGGTTATATAGAGACTAATAGATAGATAAAAATCCTTAACTAGTACCTAACTTAATACTTATACCTATAAATAAACTAGTTCTAGGATAATTAGAGCGAAATGCTCCCTATTATAGATTTTACCTAAGTAGTATTACTAAATAAAACTATAAGGCTTATACTATTTAAGATTAAATAGGGATACTTATTATAAATAAGCTTTAACTAGAACTAATATATATAAAGGTTCTTAACTATAAAGGAGAAAATTAACTAAGGTAATACCTAGTAGCTTATATAAAACCTCTATAATACCTAGGATATTACTAAAGGAAATATAGCTATAGCTTAATAATACTATACCTAAGCTATTAACTACTATTACTAGCCTAATAACTTAGCTATAGGGGACTCTATTTATATATTAATAGAAGGATAGCGCTAAGAAAGCTCTTTAAAGCTATTAATACTATAGGATAGGTTATAGCTAATTAAAGCTACTAGCCCTAGGGGTACTTAGGTACTTAACCTACTAAAGGGATATAACTATTACTTAGTATTCTATCTTAATAAGCTTTAAAAGGCTACTAAGGACCCTCTACTAGGTTAATTTAAAACCCCCCCTCTTACTATCAAGTTTAATAATAAGCTGGAATATAAAGTTATATATATAAGTACTAGCTAGTTATACTAAGGATAGCTATAATATCATACTAACTAGAGGGGTTATAATTATAATTCTATTTAGTATAACGCTAAGAGATTTAAGTATACCCTAGGAGCGCTATAGGACTTCTATACTACTAACCTAACTACTATAGGATTACTAAAGTACCTTTTAGCTTAGCTTCTAGCTACTACCTAAGATAAAGACCCCGCTACTATAGATAATAATAACGCCCTAGCGTGAGTATAAGAATAAAAAGGAGGGGATATTATTTAGGAAATTATTTATATAGCTAATTACTATAGATAGTAATACTAGTAAAGGGGGGGGTAATATTATAGGGCTAGGTTAGACCTACCTGAATTTCAGATCACGTGACTTACAGGTTATATAATTACTGAGCGACTCTTTAGCCTTCTAGGGCTACGCTAGCTTATAGTTAGACTTTTCCCTTCTTTAATATAGAATCTACTTAATATAGCGTAATCGAAGCGTGTTAACCTTCGCCTATTCGCTGTTCGTGACACCTCTTATAAGAACTTATAAACTTTATTATATTTAAATATCGAGCTTAATTATATACATTATAAGGTTTTAATATCTTAATAATATTAAGGCTTAGCTAAGCTAACTTCAATAGCTATGTAACTATAGCTATTACCTCTATAGCTTAAAATTAAACCTAAGAACTCGAGGTTAAGTTACTAACTCTTATAGTTCGATATATCTAATAAAGTAATAAGCTATATTACTATACTAAATACTCTTAAGTAATTTAGGGGGGGAGGTAGTAATAATTTATAATAATATTAGGGCCTATATATTACGAGGCGTGAGTAGTAGCCTATACTTGTAATATAATAGCTGTAATAGTAGAGTAGGGAGTTTAGATCTTATAATAGCTTTATTTCGAGATCTAAGGGGGTATATCAGACCTATATATTATACTAAGCGAAGTATATATAGCTCGGATGTTCCGGGATATAGATATACGCCTAAATATAGGTTATTTATATTAATTATATATTAATACTGAATTTTATATATATAGGCTATCTTAGCCCTTTTTAGCGAGGAATATCCACATTAATATATCGAGTCTAGCATTATGATCGCTGGCTATACTATTGCCCAACACTAGATAATCAAGACACGGCTGAGAAAGTCCGCCATCACTGCCCAGTAGGCCAGTGATAGTAGGAAAGGACACGGGGGTTTTCAGTCGATCGATTCTGAACATGCTTCACGAAGACTCTTGCATCAACAGGCCCTGGGAGACGAGCGGTCGAAGGGAAGATCCCAGCAAATTGGGAGGCACTTGAAGTCCCAGTCAGTATATGACAGGATGGATGCCTTGTCCTTGCAAACTTCTGGGCATACTGTTTTGATATCAGGACATCGTCCATCATGTTGCTGCGATGGAAGTCAGCAAACATTCAAGAATCATACCAGGCTCTTGCGAACCGCGGAATCAGTAAGTCCTCGGGCTGGTTTCGGGCGGAACTCACACGTGACCCGCTATAACTATTACGACCGCAAGTGGCGCCGCACCGCAATAAGCGGGCGCGCGCGTGGCGTAATATTAGATAGCATACGAGTTAGAGGCGTTATAAGCATACGAGGGCTTATTTATATATAAATATATATAATAAGAGCACGGGTTATACTATAATTAGGTATAAGGATAGCTTTACTTATATAACTATAAATAATATACTTATTTAACCCCGGTTTCTAACCCCTAATTATATATAGAATCCTTATTATTCTATAGTAGTATAACTGTACTATACGACTTATATATCTTTATAAATCTAAATTACTCATTATAATAAGTTATTAGAATAATAAATCTACTAATATATAATTATCTAACATAATATATATACTATATAGACTTAATATATTTCTAAGACGCCTATAGAGTTACTTATAGTTATAATAACTACGCTATAGGATACTAAGGTAATAAGGCTTTAAAATAAAGCTATTACTAATCTTTAGTATAAGATTATAAAGCTATAGTTGGCTTAGTAGAAGAAATATAAAGAGAATAAGGCTCTTTGGTAGAAGTTATAAGAAGCGGTTAGGATAAACCTAGCGCTACCTAAGGTTAATAATAATAATAGAGATATTTTATCTCTAATAATACTACTACTACTAATAATAACCCTAGCTAGTCTAGCTTATTTATGCTTTAGAATATAGAAGGCTAGCTTAGATATTATAATAATAAATACCTAGCTACTTAGGAGGGAGCCTATTACTATATCTAAACTAGGTATAGACTATACTAAGGACTTTTAGATAAAGTTCCTAAAGGATTACTACTTAAAGGGATCTATAAATTAGATTATATAGTTAATATAAGTATAAATTATACTTATAATATATAAAGTTACTCTTAGGGATTACTTAACCCCTATAGAGGATCTTCGCGTAATAGCTAAGATATATAATAATCTTATAGATAAACTACTATTACTTATAGTATATATTTAGAGTACCTCTAAGATATAGGAGACTCTTTTATAGATATATACTAGTATTAGTATTATACTATAAGGCTAATTATAGGATTAGATATATATACTAAAGCTCACGAAGAGCAATCTAATAGTATACATATCGAAGTTTAACGAATTATAATATAGATATTAATAAGTAGGTAGTATTATTACTCCTAAAGACGCTATTTAAGCGTTTATTTAAGGAGTAGAGGATTAGTATTATAACTAAGCTATATATTAGTAATTAAGGTATTATAAAGGTATTATTAAGTTAGTTAAGGTACTTATAATAGATCTATAGGATAAGGCTTATATAACTAGTAAGATAAAAGCTATACCTATAACCTAAGTAGATAAAATAACTAAGGGAGATAAGAAGGTAGAACTTAAAAAGGACTAGTAAAGCTATAGTTATTTTAGTTATAAGCGTGCTAATATAATATAGTATTATTATTGTAATTATAATCCTAAGAATGAGGAATTATTAACTTTATCTAATAATAATAAGAAGATAGATATACCTAAGAAGGAGTTTATAAAAGAGGGCTAAAAGGTAATAGAATAAGTCTATTATACCTTTATAGACTTAAATAACTTCTAGGTAGCTTAGAATAACCTTATAAGTTACCTAGCATAGGTAGATAACCCTATAGAGACTAGACGAGAGAATACTATTCTAAAGATAATTAAATATTATAATAGCGTTTAGCTATAGGATATAAGTGCGAGTATATATATAATTAATAACTTATTATAGTTTCATAATAACGAGTACGCGTCTTTAATAGTATTATATATAATATATATAAGAGGAGGTAATATCTACTCTGAGTATATAGGTATAGTTACTCTACGCTTTAATAATAGGGAATTAATATAGCTATAAGATATTTTACATATACTAACCTTTCTAGTTAATATATTTAATAGCGAGGTTTTAACCTTAATATTATTCATAAGTAAGATTTAAGTATATAGGTTATATATACTATATAGTAAAGAACTAAATCTAAGCTCTAATACTAAAGGCTAGAGTACCTAGGCTTTAGAGAGATAAAGAAAATTATTAAGATAATAAAGGGATATATAATTACCCCTAAGTTAATAATCCTATAGTTATATAAAATGTGTAATCTCTTAAAGAATTTATAATACTTATTATATATACTTAGGCGCTATATAGAGAGAGTAGGAAATATTCTTTATATAGATATTAGAGAGGTAAAGCTAGTAAAGTATTATAAATACTTCTTATTAGTTATAAATTATAAGATATATTTTAAAGTAATTATCTTTCTAAATATAAAGGATAAGCTAGTATACTAGTTATAAATATACCTCTAAGGATAGAAGAATACTTTTAATATAATAGTAAAGGTTATTTATATAAATAATATAGGGGAGTTTATAGTAATATACCTCGAGGCTATATTAAGAGATAATTAGATAAATGTAGAGTCTACGCTACTATATATATATCAATAGAATAGTATTATAGAGCGCGCTATCTAAATTATATTAAATAAGGTATATACTTTAAGTATTAATATTAAGGTCCTAGTAGAATTATAGCTATTTCTACTTATAGTAATAGCTTATATTATTAACCTTTCCTTTATTATGGTAATACTAGGTAAGAGACTTATATAAGCGCTTTATAATAAATTATTAAGTCTAAGAGGAGATTATATTTCTAATATAAGTTAGTTAAGAGTTATTAGAAATATATATTTTACTAATCTTAATCCTAAGGTATAGGTAAAGAGCGAGAGGATTATTATATAAACTAAGAAGGGTATTTCTATTAGTTATTATAGAGACTAAGCGTATAAGATATAAATACTAGAGCGTGATAGGATTATTATCTACTCTAGTATTATTTTTTATAACCCTATAATAGAGCTAGTAGAACGCTAGTATATATTACTACCTAGTTGAGGCTTATAATTATAGCGCTATACTTATAATATTATAGAGTAGATATAATAAGTATATCTATAAAATAGAGAGACTAACTCTCTAGAGGAGAAACGAATAGTATTTGCTTATACTATAGCTTTTATATAAGACCCACTTAGAGGAGGTATATTAGAGATATCTCTATAGCCTTACTTAGACCTAATAACTATTATAAAGGTATAGAATAGATATATAAATAATTAGAAGTTATAAGTAGAAGTAGTATTAAAGAGATATATACCTTAGTTAAAAAAGGGGTTTTATAGTTTATTAATAAGGAGGAGGTACTAAAAGGCCTCTATTTATTAGCTAAATAGGTACAGAAATATAAGAAAGCCTATAGTATACTTATAAAGTATAAAGCGCGGATTATAATAAGAGGCTTCTTATAAGTCTCTAGGTATAGTTTTACCTAGATATATATATTAATATTATAAATAGTATTATAGTAGATCCTACTAATATATATATAGAGGAAGGGGTATCCTATATAATAATAAGACTTTATTAGCGCGTACTTAAATAGAGAGCTAGAGGAGATAGTATATATAATACCTTTCTTATCAATTAAGGAGTTCTTTATAAACCTATACTAAGTTAGTAGCTTTATATAGGTATAAGGTAGACTAGGAATAAGTTATTAAACTTTATAGGGCTCTATATAGGTTATAGTAGGGCGGGAGGTAATAGTAAAAGAAGCTACGAGAGATCTTTTAATAAGTAGGGTTCGCACTGCTATAATTAACCGATATAACTTACTATAATAAGACTCTTAATATTATAATAGCTATATATATTAATAATATCCTAGTATATAGACTAGAAGTAGCCCTTAGCGCTATTTATAAGTATATAAGTAACGAGATCGAGGTTAATAACCTCAGGGTACCTGATAACTTCCTTAGTATATAACTTAACCTTAATAAGGAATATTAAAAAACTATTATAAGTTAAGAGATATATCTAATAGATATAATAAGGGAGTTTAGAGCGAAGGTTAGATTTATAAATACGCCTATTAATATAAGGGCGCTTAACTTTATAATCCCTAGTATAGGTATTATACTAGATCTAGAACTCTAAGCGTAGTACTAGAGAGTACTTAGTAAAGTTAGCTTTAGAGCGCTTATAACATAGCTAGATCTCTCTTTTAGTATAGGGCTATAGGTATAATTCTCCTATTATTTAAATAAATTATATAAGAAAGGTATAGAGCGCTTGATATAATATATTAATATAAACCCCTCTTTAGTAATAAGTTATAATAATAAATATAAGAATAGAGACCTAAACGAATAGGGTCTCTATAGCTATATTAATAGTAACTACGCTAGTTATAAGGATATAGTATATTTAATAATAAGTTAGGTATTCTTTATAGCTAATAAGCTAATCTTATAGAGATCCTAATAATAAGTAATAGTCTCTAAGTTATTTATAGAAGCTAAGTACTATATAATATTATTTATTACTTTAGAAACGCTTTAGATATATAACTTCCTAGGTAAACTTAATATAGATCTTAGAGGGCTTTTTTACATATAAGTAAATAATATAAAAGTAATTATACTTATAAAGAGGGAGTTTATAAATAACTATATAAAGTATATATAAGTTTATAACTACTTTATATAAGAGGTTACTAAGCGGGGCGAGGTTAACTTTAAATATATATTATTAGTAAATAATATAGCTAACTTATTTATAAAGCTACTTAGGAGGATAATCTTTAAATAACTTTATAAGAAGAGTAATATAAAACTATTTAGAGCTAGTATTATTATAGAGGAGTATACTAGGGCTAGTCAAGCTTTATAAAACTAGGCTCTTAATAAGGAGGAGTATTATAATTATAAGTAGCGCTATATTATAATAAGTAGGTATATATATAGTATAATATTAGATAGTATATAAGTTAGAGGTATTATAAGTATATAAGGGCTTATTTATATATAAATATATATAATAGGAGTATAAGTTATAATATAATTAGGTATAAGGATAGCTTCGCTCGTATAACTATAAATAATACGCTCGTTTGACCCCGGTTTCTGACCCCTAACTGTGCATAGGATCCTTGTTGTTATGATAACGAGCAGTCTTCCGTCTGCGGGCGGCTTCGGCTTAGCTCACGTAAAAGAATGTACTGGCGTTTCCGACCACGAATCACGGGAGCCACACAATATGCGAGGACGGATCGGTCTCGGAGGGTCCGGCTGTTTGGTAACGGTAGGAAATGCTGGGTGCATGACCAGGTATCGCCTTCGAGAGGGGGGTCATGCCATGGAATGGGCGGTGCACAGTGCAGCCGTCAACGTGCCTACTCTTCGGAGTAACTGTGGGAGCTGGCGTCATGGAAGTTTCCTCGTCAACCTTTGGAGTTACCCGAACAGGATTAGCGTCGCATGGGTTCCGGTGCGGAAACCTTTCAGTCCTCGGCAGGTGACTTTCTGGCTCCGCGTCCGATCTTCCATCTTCCGTGATTTGACTATCCTCCCCATGGTAGTAGGAGGTAATATCGGCGGCAACAGCATGGAGGATGTCTCGGTGCGGCAGTCATCGCCGCACGCCTATGTTCGCACGAGAGTTGCCAATGCTTGCGATAGCTGTAAAGCGAGAAAAGGTACCTTTACCCCGATGACATTGAAAGACCTGAATGCCCTCAGATGGGCACAATCAAGGGGCATGCGGAGACCGGAAGGCACCCGCACCCAAAGTGACCAGGCTTTTCGTTTTCAAGAACATGGACTATCCGCCTTCGCAACTGTAACTACCAACACTCCTACGTACTTATCTAACACCGGATGTAGTCAAATGCGATGGAAAATTACCGTGTAGCTATTGTTTAAGACGCCAACGCCCGTCCACCTGCCGATACTCTCCGCAACAAAGACGACGAGCACCGGCGCCGACTCCGAGGACTCCGTCGCCGTCTGTGCACAATGGTCCCGACCGCCGCGACGAGGCTTCGGCCAACTCTGGCCACGATCCACTGGCAGAGGAAGAAACAGAAGTGCCCCGCGAAGCGCGACTCCTGTGTGACGCTCAGGGCAAGTTGAGTATGCTCCATCCTTGGCCTCGCCGAGAAACCCACTCTAGTGAATTATCTAATGGCATTTCACCCACAGTTTTCATAGGAGACTGTGCACCTCTTTCCTTCTTCCAGACTGTTCGGCAGCTTGTCAACTCCCGCGTTGACCCTCACGTCTTTGCCCACCAGACCGAGAATCCCCCTTTTCGACCACCCGCTCACCACTCTGGCACCGGCGAACCCGCTCTCCATCCAGCAACGATCCCCCAGGCCATCGCAACATACCGAGCAGTTGTAAGACATGTCAAGAACTTGGAGAACTTTGAGCACCGTTGACAACCCTCCCTTTCCCATGTCAGACCAGTGGTCTCGTTGATCTATTTGATCATGTGCGTCTCGTGGACGAGATCATTGGCTGGGCTCAGCAGAATAACCGATCACAGGACGTTACGTCCACGGCTTTCTACCTCATTCTCGCCATTGGGTATCAGTCTACAGAAGAAGACCTGTCCTCGGCATACTTCGAATTCGCGCGCAACACAGCCATGACGAATCTCAGTGGCAACATCAATGTGCCTACCATTCAGACCTTCATTCTTGTGACTCTTTACATGTTGGGATCTTGTCAAATGAATGGGGCTTTCCTGTTCTTTGGTACGTTCTCCTTGAGTGACCATGCGTCTTCATGTCTTGCTGCGGCCTAACAATACGCGACAGGCATTGCAGTCAGAGCAGCGTACTCCATCGGAATACACCGCACAGAAATAAATTCTCGTTTCGGCAATGATATTCAGAGACAACGGTATGAAAACAGATTGGCGACCGATGCTGAGACATTCACCATTGCTGAAACTTTTTCGTGAACAGAGATCGCTTGTGGAAAAGTCTGCGTGTGCTGGACTTGTTTTTGAGCACATCTATGGGTCGACCGCCCGCAACTTCCGACGTCGACTGCAGTGTGCCTTACCGAGCAGTGGACGATACCAACGGACAAGAAGCGTTTGATATTCTAAATGCTTCAGCGCAGATTTTCCTCATCACGGAAGGAATTGTCGTGGAGGTTTACTCGAGAAAGAAAGTCTCTTACCAACTGACAGAGGGGATTTCGAGGCAACTGCGAGATTGGTCCATCCGATGGCTGCAAAGGCTGAAAGACGTTGTATCAAATCCCTCTGCGGAGGAGGAGGACGAGAGCAAGGTAACCGGGGCGTGTCAGGTACTCTGCTCATACTACTATGGTAAGCGTTTTCTATTTGCTCCATCGATTTATTAAGGATTGGCGTGGCTAACGCACCACAGCTGTCATTCTAGTTTCACGACCATTTCTCATGTACGAGCTTCACAAGCGCTTGACTGAGGGGTCTGCAGGAGCTACGGCCAGCAGATCCGGCTTGATCTCAGGCAAGTCCAAGCTTGCTGACGCTTGCATTGACGCAGCAAGCTTCATGGTTGATATCCTGGTGGGCTTGACAGAAAGAGGATATCTCCGAGGGCAAATGCCACTCATTGTGTGAGTGAAGGAACCAGGTTATTATGACGAGCCGACCAGGTAGAGCTGACATCTCAAACCAGGTCATGGCTGTTTGCTTCCTCTCTTATCTTGGGTGTTGGACTTCTCGGATCTTTTGGCCGTATTCTCGAGAAGTATACCCGCAACTCAATCATGGTACTGGAGCACTTCGCGAAGAAGGACGCGCATGCTTCACAATATTCCCTCATTGCAAAGTCACTGCTCAACGCAGCTCTTGACTATCTCGAGAAGAAGGAACTTCAAGAAAGGCTTCAACGAACCGAAAGCTCGTCGCAGCTGTTTGGTCTCATGCCCCGGGACGGCACGGAAACAGAGCACATAACCAACCCCTTATCTCACGACCAGACTCCGGCCCCTTTCGGTGCAGATAGACAGTCAGCAGTCAAATCTACGAACTCCGTGTCTGGCTTTCTAGGACTGGGCTCTCCGTCATTCGCAGAAATGGACGCATCGTTTTTGACTTTGTCAAGCTCGCTCCCGCGGACACCGGATTTGTCAGTCCTCGACGGGAGAACAGATAGCGAACATGGGTTTGGCGACCTCAACCTTTTCCAGCTTCTCGATGGAGATGGGCATATCGATCTTGGGCCGTACATATAACTCGTAGTTAAATTACCGTCCACCAAGCGAGACTTCGAGTCTGCCTGGACTAAGATACCATACAATCTACTGCATCCATCTCATCGGATGCCGAATCTAGCAGCCACGTTGGGACTGAATTCCAATAGTTGACGTAGTGACGTCCAAGCATCGTAGACTGTACAGTCTGAAATGGTTCTTCAGCACAGACTGGCGAAAAATAGTCGTCTTGACGCCGGGAGGTATCGTCGCTTTCAAATCTGCTGTACAAACCCTAGCCAGCCTGAGTGACTGGGTTCCCTCTTCTGCACAAGCGACTTACTGCTGATCAGACGCGACAAGCAGGGACCGGGCAGTAGGGTTGAAAGCTCTGCATCGCCTGTGTTTGCCGCAGCTACTGAGTCGATGCCTTAATGCATAACTTTTAACCACTTTTGCAGAGCGTTGAAGAAGGTAGAAGCGAAGGCGGGTCGTGTTCGTGTGATGGCTAGTCATTGCATTACTCTTACTTTACCTACCTTAGCAAAGTATACAACGCAAGCTTTGAGCACATCGTATGGATGCCTAGCGGTTCATCTCACCGGAATATCTCACCTAAGAATCTGAACAGACCATACCTTACTTTACTATCACGAGCCAGGATAATATCGCAGGGAAAAGGGCTTAGCAGGCTAGGTTAGGGAAGTCCATAGGAGTTAGGAGCTATAAGGAGGCACTAGGTAACCCCTAGATAAATCCTCTAGCCCTTACCTAGTAGACTAGAAGGCTAGAGAAGAATATTTAACCTTAGCTATATCTAATTATACTAACTCTATTACTCTATATCGCGCCCTTATATAATACGTTCTTCTCTCTTATTTATATTAATAGGGGTATAGACTATTAGAGTAGTATAATATATAATAATATAATACCTACCTATAGGTCTACTAGGGAGATAAATATAATATTACTTTTAGGATCCCCTATTAGATAGGAGTAGGTAAATAGCTAAACCTAGGATAAGATACCTATTAAGTAAAATAGTAATAAGAGTACTAGTAGAGAACTAAGTAGTTAATTAATAGAGGCTAAATTAGATTAACTTATTTAAGAGGAAGAAAAGAAGGTTTAATTAAAATATAAATAGGAATATCTTAAGGCCTTAAGGGCTAGCTAACTATTAACCCTAGTAAGTAACCCTAACTCCTATGAAGTAGTTATTAGTAATAAAGTAAAGAAATACTAATTAGAACTTTAGGGGAAGTACCTCCTTATACCTAAGTATAAAGGGGGAACCTAGACTAGCTTTAACTAGTTTATATTTAACCTTAATATATAATTTAAAATAAATAAGATTATATTAAACCTTAAAAAGGTATTATTTACTACTAGGTATCTAGAGGGATTAGTAGTAAAGCGATAGACCTTATACCTCTCTATTAATTATAGTAATAAGGCGAAGGATATTACCTAGGTAGTAATAAAGGACTAGTTAGCTAATAGTATAGCTAATATAGGGTCTAGGACCCTTAGTATATAAACCTAGCTTAAATAGGCCTACTAGTAACTAGGATAGTTATACTAGAGCTTTATTAATTACTATAAAGGGATTAAGGTAGAGAGCCCTTACTAATAACTAGAGGAGATCTAAGTAGCTAATATAATAGCTAGGCTAGACCCTAAGCTCTAATACTATATTATAGCGAACGGCTTACTAAAATCGCAGCTTAACCTTAATACTAAGGCTAGAAATACTAAACTTATAGTTATAATATAGATATATAAGTCACTAGTAAGGGACTAGGGGACTAATAATAAGGGATAATAACTAGAGGGCTAACCTACTAATCCAGAGGGACTAACTAAGGCCTTAAAAGGGTAAACTTACCTAGACTATAGTAATACTAACACCTACTAGGAGGATACTAAGGACTAAGATACTAGGAAGGAGATTATTTATTATAGTTATAAGAGAAAAGGCTATATTATACTAAGGTGCCTATACTATAAGAAGTATAGCTACCCCTACTATAAAAAGAAACCTTACCCTAGTAAGTAACTAGAGGAGGACGAGGTAGTAATACGTATAGTTTAATAGGATAGTAACTAGCTATATTATATTAGCGTAATAATATAGGTCTAAGTTATAGGTAGCTAGAAGACTAGTACTACGCTTATTAATTATAAAGCTAATAAGAATATTATAAATAAGAGGGTTATAACTAATACCTAACTAGAGGCTAATAAGTCGGAACCTATTAGGGGAATATAGGTATTTAAGGGACCTAACTATAGTATATAGAAGTTAGTAACCTAAATAACTAATAATATAGGTATTTAGCGGATAGCTTTATATAATTTTAGGATTAGTAATAGTAATAGTTATAATACTATCTTAGGGATCCCTTAGTATATAGTAGAATACCCTAGTCTTAATTAGAGGGAGTTAGGCTAGACCTTTCCCCTATATAAGAAGAGCATCCGCCTTATTATAACTAAAAAAGAGCTTATATATATTAAAAACGAAGCGAGAGTAGTACTTATAGGAGTACTATAGATTAACTAGATATTAACTACTAGTTAACTAGAGGATGCTAAGGAACCTAAGGATACTAAGGATATTAAAATAAATATCCTAGTAGAGTATTAAGACTTTAAGAAGGTATTTAATATTAAACTAGTAGGAACTATACTAGAGTTTAGGATTACTAGGAGCTACCCTATTAATCTAGAGCCTAGGACTAAGCCCTTATTTAAACCTATCTACCTATTAGCTAAGAAGGAGTTAGAGGAGTTAAGGGACTATATCTATAAAGCCCTATAGAAGGGATAGATTTATTTATTAATAAGTCTAGTAGGGGCGCTAATCTTATTTATCCTAAAGAAAGGAGGTAAGTTAAGATTATATATAAACTACTAAGGACTTAACTAGGTAACTACTAAGAACTATACCCCTCTCTTTCTAATTAATAAAATCCTTAACTAACTATCCTAAGTAAGGTACTTTATAAAACTTAACCTTAAAGATACTTATTACTAGATAAGGATTAGAGAGGGAGATAAGTAGAAGATAGTATTCTATATATAATATAGCTATTATAAATACTATATTATACTATTTAGGGTTATTAATATACCCGCTACCTTCTAGATATTTATTAATAAGTTACTTTTAAGCCTATTTAATATTATTTATATTATATATTTAGATAATATCTTAATATTTACTAATAATATAGACTCCTATATAGAGGTAGTGAAATAAGTACTTACCTAGTTAGAAGCTAATAGCCTCTATATAAACCCTAATAAGTATAAATTCTATAAGGAAGAGATTAGTTTCCTTAGGTTAGTAGTCTTAGTAGATAGGATTACCATAGAATAAGAGAGGGTCTAAGTAACTACTAAGTAGCTAGTACTTACTATAACACGAGAGATTTAGTAGTTTCTAGGATTTATAGGTTTCTATAGGAGATTTATTAAGAATTACTTAAAGATCTATAGCCCCCTTACTAACTAGCTTGCTAATATAGCTAAGGGGTAGCTAGTAATAACTAAGGAGGTACTAGTTGCCTTCTATTAGCTCTACGCTTTATTTATAGAGGTACTTATTTTATATTACTTTAATCCTATACTCCTAATTCGGGTTAAAACTAATATATTAAACTTTATAATAGGGGTAATACTAAGCTAGCTAGAGGGAGATATATAGAAACTAGTAGTATTTATATTATCAAAGCCCAAGGGCGTATAACTATAGTATAGCACGCTAGAGGTAGAGCTACTAGCTATTAGGAAGGTAGTAATAAGGTAGTAGTACTAATTGCTTTACTCTTAGTATTATATCTAATTTATTACTAACTACCTAGGCTATTAGTACCTCGCTAATAAGAAGACGCTTAGTAGCTACTAGGCTTAGCTACTATAAGACTTATTAATATTTAACTTTGAAATTAAATATAAGCTAGGTTGCTATAACCTAGCTAATAGCTTCTCACGGAGACCTAATTATACCCTAGTAGATATAGAGATTAATAAAACTAGGGACTTGCTCCTATAAGACTTTCTATAATATTTTAATAAAGCTACTATTTAGAGGGTAGGTACTAGGTAGTAGTATAATACCTAGCGGTTAAGTATATCCCTAGAATAACTTATACCCTTGCTCTAAGAGTAGGTTAAGAAAGCCTAATAGAAAGATCTATTTTATATTAATAATAAATAGAAATAATAAGGAATAAGGTAGTTATTAGATAACTCTAGTACCCTAAGATATTAAGAGGGCTTATATATCTCTAATAACTACTTACTTTAGAATATAGTCCTTAGAGTATTCTATAATAAACTATCTAGAGGTTACTAAGGGGTTATTAAGATACTAAAGAGGATTAGAAAGTCGTTTTTCTAGAATATATAGAAGAGTAGTATAAAGGAATATATTAAGATATATATAATATACTAGCGCATAAAGCTAAGATACTACCTCCTATATAGTAAACTTACGCCCCTACTAGTACCTACTAGGCCCTTTTAATAAATATTAATTAACTTTATTACTAAATTACTCTTATTACTTATAATAGAAAATAAGCCTTATAATAATATTCTTATTATTATTAATTAATTTATAAAATACTCCCTATTTATCCCTACTAAGGAGTTACTTATAGCTAATAAGTTAGCTATACTACTAACTAAATATATCTTCCTTATATTTAGACTCCTAGAAGCTATTATATCTAATTAGGGATCGCTATTTATTAGTAGGTTCTAGTCTAAAGTATACTACTTACTAGTTATTAAGAGGAAGATTAATACTACCTTCTACCCTTAAATAATTAGCTAAATAGAACGTTAGAATTAGAGTATTAAGTACTTTTTATAAACTTTCTATAATATTAACTAGGATAACTAGGTAACTTAGATTAACCTAGCCTAATTTATTTATAATAGCTCTTATTATAAGGCTATTAGGATATTACCTGCTGAGCTGCTAATAGGATATTCCCTATAGGGATCTAATAATATTAAACCCTAGCTAAAGGTCTTAGTCCTAGTAGTATATAAGAGAGTCTATAGTCTACTCACCTAGTAGTTAGCTATTACTAAACTACTCTATAAGTATAATAAAATATATACTAAGTTCTATAACTAGAGGAGGACCCCTATTATTTTCTTTATAGGAGACCTTATCCTACTTTTAATTAAAAATATTAAGTAGAAGCAGCCCTCCTATAAACTTTCTAATAAATATTTAGGTCTATTTAGGATCTAATAGGTAATTAATAGGGGATAAGTATATAAGCTATAGGTTAATAAAAAGTACTAAATCTATAATATATTCGCGCTTATATAATTAGAACCCTTCTTTAGCTTAGCTATTCTACCACGAGATATCCTAATTAATAATAATAATAACGTTTATATAGTAGAGGATATTATTACCTATAAGGGCCCTAGAAATAACTATTAGTACCTTATTAAATAGAGGAGCTATAGCAAACTAGATAATTTATAGGAGCTATAGCGTAATATATCTATAGACTTATAAAATAACTATAAAGCTAAACTAGAAGTAAAAATATTATAATCCCAATAAAACTTAATAGGTAACTTAATAGGGGATTACTAGTAAGGTATAAATAGGGTATACTAGCTAGGTATCTTAATTTACTAGCCCGAAGGCCCCTAATAGGGTAGAAAGAGACTAGAAAAATACCTAAAGGTAACTAACTACTACCTAGAGGTTATTAGTAGCTTACTAGGGGCGCTCTTAAAAATTTTAAATCTATTAGGCGCTAGCGCCTTTGATATTATTACTATTATTATTATCTCCCCTTATAATAAAAAGGGTAACTAAAGCCTTATAATTCTACTTTAAGTTAGAAATACTAACTAGTAAAGTACTAGAGAGGTATTAATAAGGATTAAATAAACTTATAACTTTATTATAAGAGTTAAGTAACTCCTTAGTATACTTAGCTTATACTTCTTATATCTCTAGCTACTTCTAAGCTAGCTACTCTATTACTATATAATAATAAGCAAGCTCCTTATACTACTTATATAGTAACTTAGTCTACTTCTTAGCCTCCTTAGCGAGGTATTATTAATAAGTAATAGCCTCCTCTAAAGTACCTACTTAGTAATCCTCTATCTCTATAGAGATCTCTACCTCCTTAGCTTTATACTTCTTAAGTATAATATTAGCCTTATTCTTCTTAGCTTATAAAGCTTTCTTAATTATAAGCTAAGTAGCGAGGATCTCCTCCTAAATATAATTAGAAACTAATAATAAAGTACTAGGGAGGTACTAGATAACTTATCTTATTCTTAGTATATTATATCTAAATATAAGGCTCAGAGTAGACCTTATTTACTAGGCGCTTAAGCTTATTAGTAATACTTATTATATAATAAGTAAGCTATAGGGAGTTAGTAGCTAAAAACTAGAAAATAATAAGTAAGACTTATGTTAATATAAGCCTTTCTATTACTTATTTTAATATAATACTTTTATTTAGTAAAGGTACTTAAAAGTAAATAAATTAGTAATAAATCTATAAATTAATAAGTAATTTAAAACCTAAAGCTAGTAAAATACTAGATAAGTACTAGCTAAGTACTAGCTAAGGACTATATACTTACTATTACTTTTAAAGTATATAATTAAGCTTATAAGGAGCTTAAGCTTAGTATTTATATCCTTAGGTAGCTCCTACTTCGCCTATACTAAGAGGTAGTAGTAGTAGGAGCACGCCTAGAGCTTACTTATTATAGGGTTACTAATAGTATCTAGCGTATTAATAGGGTAGGGGGTAGTATTAGGGGTATTAGTAGTAGTAGAAGATATAATAATAGATTTATTATATAGTCATTAAGATAAAGTTATTAGTAGGGGAGTAGGGGGCTAATAGTAAGTTATTAGTAAGAGTATTAATATTATAAATCTAAAGAAGTAAGAAGGGGAGATTTTAATAGAGCGAAATTTTAAATAATATTTATATATTTTTAACTTAATACTAAAACTAGGCTTTTATATAGCTAAAAGGAGGATAATCTCTAAATTATTATATTATTTAGCTTTAGCTAACTTTATTAAGTATAGGGAGGTACTAGATAACTACTAGATAACTACTAGTAGCCCCCTATATTATAATAAAGACTTTCTCTATCCCTAGAGGGAGAACGTCTTTATTACTCCTATAAAAATACTAAAAATATAATAATAAGTAGAAAATATAATAATTCTAAAGGTTAATTTAAAGTAATAGAAATAATCTTTAATAATAATATTTTCTAATATAACCCTATAAAAGAAGGAGTAGCCCTTATAAGGGAACTTAGCTATAATTATTTAAATAACTACTAGGTAGTCCTAGACTTATCTAATAAAGCTATAAGAGTAGTTAGAGTATAAGTATACCTTATTACTAGCTTATTACTCCTCTAAGCTATAAAGTCCCTTAATACCTAGGTATAAGAGCTATAAGAGTAGCTAAGGTAGAGGATAAGTACCCTATTATAAGTTAATTACTCTTCTAAGCTACCTAGCTATTTAAGAAGATTTATATAACTAGAACGAGGGATATTAAATTCTAGACCTATAGAAACTAAGAGGTTATAAAGTCTTATAAGGAGGTACTAAGTACTCTCTAGATAACTATAGAGTAAACTAATCTAAGGATAGATTAGTTTAGAGGGGGGGGATTATATTATAAGCTAGGATAATATTATAAGGAAAAGGGCTTAGTAAGCTAAGTTAGAGAAGTCTATAGGAGTTAGGAGCTATAGGGAGGTATTAGGTAACCCCTAGATAAATCCTCTAGCCCTTACCTAGTAGACTAGAGGGCTAGAGAAGAATGTTTAACCTTAGCTATACCTAACTATACTAACTCTATCACTCTGCACCGCGCCCTCATATGACATTTACCTCACCTTGGGCATAATGCAACTCACAGACCAAATGAATGTGCACTTTCGCTGCGTCCCTTGCGCTACGCTACCTTGGAGATTTCACGCCGGCAAATCGCAAGAATTCTAGCCTAATGAGCCCCTATGTCTTCAGGTCTCCAGTTGTGCCACAGCGTCGTCGCTGAGTCTAGTTGGCTCCGGCTTAATCCCTGATGCTAGAGGGCTGTTACTGTGGTCGCAAACTCACAGCGTTTTACGGCGCGTTTCTTCTTGCCTTGAGCTGGAGAAATCCAGTGTTAAAAATGAGATTGGGAGAGCAGCCAGTAATATGTAGAAATCGAATGCCCCAGCTGTTTTGATAGTGAAGATCGAGGCAGACCTGGCAGCATGCGAGTTACAGAGGCTTAGTCGGCATCATTGCGCCAAACACAGCGCTGTCTGTGAATACCGATTTCGTCTGTCTGCCGTCCAAATCACGAGAAAATGCGATTTGCATACTTCAGATGTATAACTCAGTTTTCTCAGGGGTTGGCAGCAAAACTTCAAATCATAAAGAGGGCATCCTGTTGCACTCAAGCTGCCTACACCATGTGGATTGTCTCTTTCCAGTGGAGAAAGTTTCTGATTAACCGTCCGTGGAAGCAGGTTTTGTCTTGTGACACAAAAGCTATTGAGACTTTAGCTGCTTTGCGAGCCTATGTTGACCATGGCTTGAATCAAGGAAAGATATAGAAGTATAGATGATCTGACAGTATAGATGCTCTCAAGACAAATAGGTTGACACACCTGACTTACGAAGACGGGTAATCGAAAATTGGGTTGAAAATCGCCGTTGTTTGTCAAATCAGCGGTATAGATGGTAGTCAGGTGACAAGAAACTGTTTGTTCTCCTAATGAGGCTTATTATCATATGTCTGGTATTGTAACTCGCCATCATAAGTGCCTGTGAGCGATTTAGATTTGTAATAAGAAATTAAAATCAACTTCATGAATTGGAAGTTTCGGGATGGATGTGTCGACTTAGACCCAAGTTCGAGACTCAGGCTCTGTTGCTCATCAGATCCGCGGACTTGACAAGCAGTAGACAACATTCGTCTATGAGTGACCCAGTTACATGCCTGGGATAAAACATGAAAAGCCAAGCTCAAACGAGATCACAAGGAAAGAATTAGCCTCAGGGAATGTTTCTATTTCATTTCTTCCACTTCACTGAGCGAGAGAACCTTGAAAATCGCGCCATTCAGAACTCTGCAGCTAGGCGAGCTCCAAACGCACATGCGACGTCGCTTATATGGCGTCTATCTTAAAATAAGATACATGATGTTGCAAGTATAGCTGTATCTATTCAAGACCTCTGCCTTGGTAGTATCGTGTTGTTCGTGAAGTGCTGTTTGTCAATGGCTGGTAATTGCGCTTCAGTGCTGGTTCACCTGTACATGTCGTAGCATTTCATGTTCAGCATCTTCGTATTCACCATTTTAACATTTCACCATGATGCCTGTGGGGAGTTTCCTCCTAGTGCTGATAGCTACATGTAAAGCAGTACTCGCCCATGAGAGTACTGCCCAAGCTTTGAGGGGCTTGAGCCAGCCGTTGCCAAGGAAAATTGTTGAATAATACGGGAAGTTCCACTACTACAACGAGGATATGGGAAGTTCCTTCGTTATACTATATATATATAAGATGAAGAATCCACTTACCTAAAACTACGGGGAAGGACCTAATAATAATAATAATATATTATATACTACGAACTAAGCCTACTAAATCTTATAATTAATAATCTAAAAAAACGATCGCTAATTAAAGCTATTATTAATTAGTAGCATATTTATAGATCTATTCTAGGTATAGATAATTATTTATATTAATACTAATACTTCTATTACTATTTATTATTACTTCTAACCCATCTCTACTAAATTAATTAAAGTTAAAGCTATTATAATATTAACTCCACCTAAATTATTAATAGTTATCCTAAATAATAAAGAGAATTAGTCCTTATAATAGTAATAGACTAAACCTATCTTAGTTTTATATAATATATAGGATTATATCCTTCCTAAGCTATCTAAATAAAAGCTATAAAAGGATTACTTATAGGAACTAATAATTAATAAACCTACCCCTTTAATCTTCTATAAGAAGATAAATCCTATAGTATTAATATCCTTATTAATATAGGGATTAGGAAGAATCTCTACTATATGAGGATTAGGATAAATAGGAACGCTAAGTATATCTCTATTAGTATATAAAAGGCTATATCTATTCTAGAACTCTTAAGCGAAGATCAAAAAGAGCTTAATAGCCTCTTTATATTAAAGGAGTTTTAATATAAGGAGTATATAACCTAAAAGAAATAAAACTCTAAAGTAAGAGAGAAGATCTAATTAATACTTAAGTTAATTTATACTAAAATATTATTTAAAGCGGAAGATAATCTTCCTATATAGATCGATATGATTAAGAAGTAATTCAAAACATTAGATATTTAAGAAACTAACTAAATAGTTACTAATATTAATTAATTATATAAGTAAGTAAAAACCTAAGAGATTACTGATTTAAATAATTTAAAAGAGTAATATTGAAAATAGGAGGATAATATCTATAAATTATAAGAATATTCCCCTAATATATTTACTACTTACTTATAGTTTAATAACTTTATTAGGACTCTAGAATATATACCTTTAAAGGTATAAGTACTAATATATATGATATATATTGAGGATTAACTAGAGAAAGGATTAATTAGCCTTAAGAAGATTACATATAGTATAAGGGAGTAGATTAGTAGACTCCTAATATCTATAGAGAAGAGTCCCTTAAAGAAAAAGAAGGATATTATAAGAGGATCGTTCTTAATATCCTCCCTATTATTATCAAATAAGCCTTAAAAAGAGCAGGGAGATAATAATAAGAAAAAGAATCCTAAGAAGAGGAGTAGGGAGGAGGCTAGAGACTTAGAGTATATAGCTTATAAGATATATAGCTATAAGTATAATAACTATTAGTATTTAAATAATAAGAAAGTACTAGAAGGATAGAAACCTAGCGCGAAGATCTTATTAAGGGTTAAGGAGAATATTGAGGTAAAACCCTTACTTAAGGAGTATATTAAAAGTCTTAAGTTATAACTACTTAGATATAAAGGGATTATCCTAGCTTTATTTCCTTTAATTAAGAATATATACCTATTATAAGACTTAGTAATCTATAATAGAGGATTAATAATATATATATTTAGGGATTAATAATAAGTCTATAGGTATTACTAAGCAGTAAGAGGCGACTTTATATAAGTAGGAACCTAGAAAGTCCCTATTAAGGGATATAGTATTATTAATATAATAGTTACTAAGAAACTCAGGACTAAATAACTTATCCTACGAGGACTTATAGACTATAGTAACTTTTATACTAATATAGTTTCTTAATATCTACTTTATAAGAAAGGATTTTAGGCTAATTATAGCCTAGGGAATAATTATCTATATAAGAGGAACTTTAAGTATATCTATAAATTATATAAATAATATAGATAATAAGTTATTAAATCGCTAAATATAAAAGTAATAATAGTTATAACTTAAAAGCGTAGTTATATACCTTAAAAGCCTTCTTTTATAGATATATACCTTTAGTATTAGAGGATAGGATATCTAAGACCTAAAGCCCTCGCCTACTTATATAAATCTATTAGAGGAGCTTATATATTATTAAATAATTAATTTAAATACTTAAAAGTAATTTATTATAATACTTATAGATAATTAAAAGCGTTATAAATTATACGAAGAGTGCTATAAGAATCCCTTAAATAGTTAAAACTAGGAGAATATATTATATTTAATTCTCACCCTATAGATAAGGCATATAGAGGATATACTAGCTATCTTATCTTTATTAATAGAACAACTAGATTTATATAGAACTACTACTTTAATAGGCGCTAAGCAGTATAGATCCTTAAAGTTATTAACGAGTTTATTTTATACCTTAAAACTTGATACCTTATTAATATTAAAGTCTTTAAATATAATAGAGAAGTAGGAAGAACGTACTTAATATTAGCCTTAGAGCTATATAAACAAGGACTTAGTCTCGAGGTTTTAGTACCTAATACCTAGGAGTAAAGTAGAGGCATAGAGTATATAGTAGTAGTTATTATAATGAAAGCGAGGATAATAACTATTAACTCTAAGTTACTAGAGTAATTATAGCTGAAAATACTTGGAGCTACTATATATAATTATAATTAAATACCCTTATAATTATAAGGATAGAAGACTCCTTTTAAGGCCTTCTATAACTACTTTTAGCTATATAAGTTCTTAATACCTGAAGTCTTATATATAAGAGCTTATAGCTATAAGGCTTTTATACTTATAAAGGAGGCTTAACTTTAAGAAAGAAGACTTAAGTCTCTATCTCTAAGGGTATAGATTAGATATTTTATTAGATATAATTTAATAAATTAATAATAAATATAGAACCTAATAAAAAGATCGAGTATATATTATAAGAGATATAATATTTAATAAATAATATTTAGTAATAGATTATTATAATAATCATTAATAACCTATGGATAATTAACCTTAAAGAGCTTAGATAATACCTCGATTTAGCTTAAAATATAGAAGAGGAAGTTAAGGCTTAATAGGAAGTTAAGCGAAGTCTAATAGAGTTAATTAATAACTCTACTAATAATAAAATCTATAATAAGATTAAAGTATTAGGAGAGATAATATTATTAGAAGAGGAGTATAAAGCGGATAAACCTTATTTAGACTCTAGAGATAATTTAGAGGACTAGATAGCTATAAGTTAAAACCACTTTATAATACTACTAAAGACCCCTTTAGTATATTTAAGAATATAGACTAAAGGTATAAGGGTTTCTATAACTAAACGAAGTTATAAGAGACATCTTAGTAACTTTTAATTAATCCCTATACTAAGGACTATATAGTTAGTAGTATTTATAGCAGGTATAGACTAAGGACTAAAAGCCTTATATTACTAAAAGGATATCTATTTAGAGATCGATATAGACTCTAGAGAATCTAATAATAAACTAGAAAGTATATAAACTAGGTTTATAATTAGAATAGTAATTATAGATCTACTACCTTTACCTTATTACTATTTAGATCTTAGGAACTATCTATATAAAGAGGAGTTCTATAAGGCTAAAAGATCTTATCTGAAAAGCTATATTTAAATAAGGGTTACGAGGGGTTAGACCCGAGTTTATTTAATAGGAGGTTGCTATAATACTATTTATTTAAGCTAGAGAAGAAAAGGGGAAGTTTTCCTCTCTAGCAGAGATTTCACTAGTCTATAGGGGACTACTAGATAAGCCCTAGGTAAGCCCTAGGTAGCTCTCTAGGTAATAAGCCTAGGTAGAAGCCTAGGTAGGCTTAACCTAGGTATAGCTTATAATACTATCCCCCCTCCTAGCTAGCTCTCCCCTAGGTATAGGCTAAGTTATTATTATTATATATAACTAGCTTATATAGGGCTTTATACCTATTTACTATAGTAGTCTTTATAATAGCTTTTATAAGCTCCTAGGTAGGCTTTATATACCCCTCCTACTTAACTAGGACCTCGTACCTCTACCCTTATCTAACTACTTTCTATTACGCTATATATATCTCCTCTATATACTACTTAAATTCGCTATTATTAGCTATAATTAGTAGTAGCTAGGGATCTATCCTTATCTAAGTAGGTAAGGGGTCCTCTAGTACCCTCTAGAGGAGGTTTATATAAAGCCTCGGGTAGATATTACTAGGTATATCTAACTTAATAATATATAGGCTTAGGACTCCTATTATAATATATTTATAATATAATTATAATAGCTTCTTACTAAGCTTAGGGCTCTTTTAGTTAGCTATTAAAAGCTAAACCTTATTATCTACCTAGTACTCTTCTATAGGCGTCCTATACTAGTTTATATTCTCCTCGCTATACTACTAGGCTATTATAATATTTACTTAAATAAAGTCTACTACTTCCTATAATCTTATTACTAGGAGGGTAGCTATTATATCCCTAGAGGGGGTCTCCTATACTACGTTATCTATAGTAAGTATAGGGTTAGTATAGTACTTATATTCTAAAAAGAATAGCAAGAGCCTAGTTATATTACTAACCCTATTATAGAGCATTAGCTAAGTAGTAAGTAGGAGCCGCCCCTAGTTATCTTATACCTAGGTTATAAATACCTATAGGATAGCCTATATCTCCTAGTTCTACCTCTTAATATTACTATTAGTCTATAGGTAGTATATAGTACTTAGTAATCTCCTTATATAAGTAAGGTAGTAGGATTTAGCCTAGAAGTAGCTTACCTAGTTAAACCCTTAATTACTAATAATACTATATAAGAACCTATAGAACTAGAAGTAGGAGGTAAGGAACTAGTAGATATAAGCTTCTGCTTTTATAATACCTATCTCTATTAATATTACTAACTTACTTAGCTTATTTACTATAACTTATAAGTATTAGCTAGTATTATCCTTTATAAGTAATAAGTCTATAATAAAGTCTATTAAGAGGTCTAAGTATAACTAGGTAGGTATTAGTAGGGGCTTTAGGAAACCCCTCTTAGCTTACCTCTAGATATATATCCCTCTATAGATATTATAGTTCCTTATAAATCTCTATACTATTTATAATTATCCTACCTAGTAGACCTACTAGCTTATTATTTCTAATATACTATTATAACCTAGGTAGGTAGTTATACTTAAGTTATAGCTCTATTAGATAATCTTTATATAAAGCTCCCCTAGTAAGTTATTATTATCCTCCCCGCTAGGTACTTATAGCTTCCCTCTAAATATTAGCCTCCCCTAATTATTAATATTATACTTACTAATTTCAATCTTAGTTTTTATATCTAGTAGGAAGCTCTAAAGCTAGTAAGTAACTATATAGTATATAGCCTTATATATTATATCTTTCTTTATAGTTTCTAGCTATAGCACTTATAGTTTAGGGTTACTATTAAAGACTATAATATCTAGGATATTAGTATAGCCCTTCTAACTTCTCCTTATAAGGGTCCTAGCTATAGGGTCCCCGCGGGGGTAGGTATAGTTTAGTATTAGCTATAAGACCCTCCCCTACTTCTACTTATTATCCTACCCTTATAGTATATCTTATTCTCTCTAAGAGAGGGTATTAGGGATTACTACTTCCTTACTAGGGTAGTATTTAATAATAAAGTTATACTAGGATAACTCCTCTCCTTAATAGCTTTAGCGCTCTATAAAGTATTATTTCTTTATAAAGTATTTAAGCCCCTAGTAATTTATTATTATCTTAAAAGAGGCTATATTATATAGCTCTACCCTCTATATATATAGGTAGGAAAGGATTACTAGGAGCTCCTTATTATAGATAGGGTAGTTATACTCTATAGGGGAGAGCTTCTATAAGTAGAATACTATAAGGCGCCTAGTACCCTCTAGGTTAATCTAGGAGAGTACCCCTCCTAGTATAAATCCTAAGTAATTAGTCTTATCTTCTAGGTTAAATTAGTAGAGTACTAGCTAGGTACTAAAGGGCTACTTAAGCTAAGAGAAAGCTCTTCCCTAGTTATCCCCCTATTAGAATATTATATTCTTCTTAATAAGCTTTATAGGTAGCTTAATTATATCCCTAGACCCTAGTATAAATATATTATAGTAGTTTATAAACCCTAGGAAGCTTTAGATACCTCTTAGGAAAATAAGGGGTAGCTACTTAGCGATTACTTAGAGTTTTTTAAGGTTATAGGAGAGGCTCTCTCTAGTAGTTACTATAAACCTTATATATTTAACTTTTTTTATTAAGAACCTATACGTTATAGGATTAAGGCTTAGCCTAATATCTACTAGCCTCTAGAGAACCTCCTAGACCTTTCTCTCGTAGTCTTCCTTTATTCTATTAGAGTAGATTAATATATTATTTATATAAGTAGTAATAAAGTTACTAAGGAAGTCCTATAGGGTATTATAAATATATTACTAGAAGCTAGCGGGAGCGCTAGTTAGGCTAAATAGGTAAACTACTTACTTAAATAACTTATACTAAGTATAGAATATAGTTCTCTCCTAGTACTCCTTTATTACCCTTAACTTAAAGAAAGCTATTAATATATCTAGCTTAGTATACTACTTAGTTATACTTACTTAGCATAATATCTTAGAGATTAATAAGAGGGGGTAGTAATCTTTCTTAGTAATTCTATTAAGGGCTTTATAATTAATATAAAAGTAAATTCCTCTATCTAGCTTCCTTATAAAAAGTATTAATACTATAATAAGTAAGCTACTAGCCTTAATAAACCCCTTATTTAGGAGGTCTTATAGGGTCTTTTTTAATACTAATAGCTCTTCTCTTAATATATTATTAAGAGGGCCCTAAGGGAGTAATAGCTCCCTTCTATCTAGTCCTAATATAAGGTTAATCTAGTAATCTACTCCTAGTTACCTAGGGAGTAGTAAGTAAGCCTTATTAGGGTTAGATAGGTTAGGAAACTCCCTTAAGACCTAGCTTAGTAAATAGTATTATTAACCCTTCTTTAGTTTTAGGTTTAAAGCTTTCTTAATATTAGCTAAGCTAATAGCTTATATTAATACCTCTATAATACCCTACTAATCCTTACCCTATTATTTCGCTAGGCGTTAGAAGATTATAGAGAATAAGGGTATATTAAGGAACCTTATAGCCCTTATTTCCTTTATAAGGGGTATTTCTTCTTAGTCCTTTAGGTATAGCCTAACTCGCCCCCTCTTATAGTATACTTAGTAAGCTATAGCGTTATAAATAACCTAGTTCTATTCTATCTAGGGGCGCCCTAAGAGGATATTAGGGTCTAAGCTATTAACTATATATATAAAGATATACTAAGTATAGCTACTTATTTCTAAGTTAAGCGCTACTATACCTAGAGTATTACTTAGTAATAGTCTGCTAAGTATATATCCCCTTATAAGTTAGTATCTTTTCTTAATATATAGAAAGTAAAAGTATTAAGCTAGGGGAAGGTTAATTATTATATAAGTATTACTCCTAGTATTTACTAGGGTATAAGCTAGATATCCTTTATTAACTATAACTTAGATAATAATAAGCTTATTATTAGCTAGTTATTCCTATTTATATTCCTCCTAGCTTAATATCTCCTCCTTAGTAAGCTCTAGGGCTTAATTTCGCTCTAGAGTTAGTCTTTTCCTAACTCCTTATCTTTATTTAAGGAGTTAGCTACTACTTAGTAGTTATTTATAACCTTATAGTATACTAGTTCTTCCTTTAGGGTCTTTACTTTTATAACCTTAAGTAGCTAGTCCTCTTTACTAGCGTAATACTAGGCGATATAACCTCTAACTCTATAAGTATAATAGGTATAGGAGTCCTTTACACCTTTCTAAAGTTATTAATATTATACTAGGGAGGTACCTACGGAGGACCTAGAGTTTTAATAGTTATAATATCTTACCTCCTTAACCTATAAGATATATATAGCTCTAGTTATATAAATATCCCCCCTTGGCCTCTGGCCACTACATAGTGATTTTACCTGCTTAAGTACAACAGACCTTCTAACTCCGCGCCTCCTAATAATATATAGCCTTCGGTTATATAATCGTAACTTTCCTAACTATAGCTATACTTATACGTGCCTATAGCCTCACGATCTTTAACTTTATATCGATAATAACGTGGTTTTTAATTATTTAAACTATGAAACTATCGACTTTTCCTCTTATATACTACCTACGCTGCTAATACCGCCTCTATTACTACTTCGTCCGCTAGTAGCTATGCTATTATTAGCAACGCTCTCTCTATTTAGCGTAAGCTATACTTACTAACCCCTAAGGGGCCTAGGCTACCTCTGCCTTAATAGTATAGAGGACCTACTTAAAGAAGGGCTACTCTATAGGGTATATAACGACCTACCTAGCTTCTATTACTAAGTCTACTTACTTAGTTATAATATAATAATAAGTATCCCCTCTAGGGGTATTAATAAAAGCCCTCTTAAGGGCTATACTAATAATATACTCTCTATATATAATAGAGTAGTTAAAGAAAGAGCAGGTTTTATTAATTATATTAATACTAAACTCTCTAGTAAGCTCTCGCGTATTATTAATATTAAAGGGTATACCTCGCGCGGGCTTAGCGCTTTTATATATAGGGTCTAGTGCTAATATAGTTAAGGGATAAGGAAGAGGGAGAGGTATAAGGCCCTACTTAGCTTCTTATGCTTCTAGCTATAAGAACCTCTTAGGAAAGACCTCTTTAGTTAAGGAGTTACCTCTTATATAGTAGCGTTTATAATACCTTTAGTACCTTACTAGAAGGTCGACCTTTTAGGTTAAGAAGTTATCTTATATAGTAGCTTTCGCAGCACCTTACTAGAGGGTTTAGCGAGGGCGTTTCTAGGCTATAAGAGCCTTAGTAGCCCGTTCGGCTCTAATATAATTAGCCCTAGTATAGCGCGCGTCTAACTTTATAATATTTAGAGGGTTTGCTTGCGAGTAGTAGGAACGTATAGGGTTCCTATATTATTTTCCTTAACTAGTAGAGGGTATAAGTTAAAATACCTATATAATATTTCCCGAATTATGCCTGCGAACTAGGTGAATTTATTATAGTCTTTTTGCGAAGGGGCTGCGGCGTAATTCCGAACTTAATAAATATCCCCCTTAGTATCCTTAGTAGTAGGTCTCTAGTAGGTTATTAAGTAGTTACTAGAGACTTTCTAGCGCTCTACTTTCTATATAATACTCTAAATCTAAAAGAGCTAGCTATTATAATTAGCTAGTAGGTTAATAATAATAAGCTAGTCCCTTAGCCTAGGGGTAAGAGAGGCCTCTAGAAGTAAGATCTAGACTTAGCTTAGCTGGTTTATACTACTTATATTAGCTAATATTTACGTAAACCTTAGTAAAAAGGTTACTAGGGCCTCCTTCTCTTTCTATTAGAGGGTTTATAATTAGGCTATAGCTTATAATTGGATATTAAGGTTTTTATAAGTCTAATTAAGATAAATTATAAAATCCTCTAGGTCGTATTATCTACTATCCCCCCTAGCTCTATAGAAGATAGAGATTACCTATTAGGAAGTAATATCTAAGTAGGAGTTAATAAGGTACTATACCTCTATATTTATAAGGTAGAACGCCCTATTAATAGCGATCTTATCTCTTATCTATTATATATAGGAGGTATATTCCTTCTACTTACCTAAAGACTTCGGGGGTAGGAGTAATAGCTTCTAGTATATAATACTAGGTATTACTAGGGCTTTATTAGTAATACTTATAGGGGTCTATATAGCTATATATTAGCTATTCCCCTGCTTAACCTCCTATAACTACTACTAGAGGGACTTTATTATTATTATTAAATTAGCTTATAATAGCTCGTTTTAAGTTTTAGCTATATTATTATTAATTATCTTACTACCTAGTAGGGAGTCGCGCTCTACCTATTATTATTATTATAATAATAAGCTTAAATATATAAGGGGTTAGACCTAAGTTTATTTAATAAGAGGTTATTATAATACTATTTATTTAAGCTAGAGAGGAAAAAGGGAAGTTTTCCTCTCTAGTAGAGATTTCACTAGTATATAGGGGACTACTAGGTAGGCCCCGGGTAAGCCCTAGGTAGCTCTCTAGGTAGTGAGACTAGGCAGAAGCCTAGGTAGGCTTAACCCGGGCGTAGCCTATAACAAAAATATAGTTAATAGTTAAAGTAATAAAAGAATAAAAATAATAAAGCCTCGACTATTAATAGGTATATACCTATAAGTTAGATAGAGAAAGTAAGCTTAAGAAGTTTAAATCTCAACTTATAGTAAGAGGGGATTAATAAGTGAAAGATATAGTTCGAGATACCTTTATAGCTATATTTATAGGAGTTTTATTTTAAATATTAGTAGTAATAGTAGTAAGGTTTAACCTTAAACTAAAGTAATATAATACTATAAGTATATTTATTTATATAGATCTTAATAAAGAGATTTATATAGAGTATTTAGTAGGATATAGGAATAAATATACTATCCTAAAGCTAAATAAAGCTCTATATAGACTTAGAAGATTACCTCTTTTATAGTAGCGCTATCTTTAGAAAGGGCTTTAAGATATTTAACTTAAATACATTAGTAAGGAAAATTACTATTAGCATAAGAATTAATTAATCTTCTTCTACTATATTAATAACTACTACTACTCTTATCCTAAGATAGAAGAGGAGGAAGTAAGTTAAGATATCGATAGGATAAAGGAGAAATATTACTTTAAAAGTAATAATAATCTTAAATAGTTCTTAAGTATAGAATTTACTTTAGATTAACTAAGGCGAAGACTTCAAATATCCTAGAGATTATATATTAAGAAGATCTAGAAATATCTAAGCCTTAAGATATTAAACTAGCTACCAAAGAAGACTTATTAGATACTTATAAGTATAAAAGAGTTAAAACCTTACTAGTTATAAGCCTCTCTAAAGTAAATAGTTATATATTAATAAAAGGTTAGATTGATATTATATATTACTATTATAACTAAACCTAATATAGCCTTTACTATAAGCCGACTTACTTGTTGTAATTAAAACCTAAGTAATAAATATTAATAAGTAGTAGATCGAGTACTTATTTACTTAAATAATATAAAAAACCTATACCTTAAGTTTAGCGTAGATAAAGGAACTACTAAGAATAGCTTAATTATTACTTTAGATACTAGTTTTACTAATAACTTAATAGATTATAAGAGTTCTTAAGTATTTATAATAAAACTCTATAGAGGAGTTATTAGTTAGAGGGTAAATAAGTAGGATATAGTAACTATATTAATAATAGAGGCTAAACTACTAGCTTTATTCTAAATAGTAAAAGAAGGATTATTTATAAGCTACTTAATTATAAAGCTTTAAGATTATTAACCCTTATTATTAAAAGTTAAGATCTAGGTTAATAATTAATAAATAATTAACTTAGTTATAAAAGAACTAGAGCGCTTAAGATCACGACTTCGCTATATATAGATTTATAATGATTAGCTATGGCCTCTGGCCACTGCATAGTGATTTTACCTGCTTAAGTGCAATAGACCTTCTAACTCCGCGCCTCCTAATAATATATAGCCTTTAGTTATATAATTATAACTCTCCTAACTATAGCTATACTTATACGTGCCTATAGCCTCACGATCTTTAACTTTATATTAATAATAACGTGGTTTTTAATTATC
The DNA here is from genome assembly GCA_036785755.1 of Colletotrichum ledebouriae. Taxonomy (NCBI): domain Eukaryota; kingdom Fungi; phylum Ascomycota; class Sordariomycetes; order Glomerellales; family Glomerellaceae; genus Colletotrichum; species Colletotrichum ledebouriae. The sequence goes on from JAVHLU010000120.1 coordinate 55,574, forward strand.
TAATAAACTACGAAACTATCGACTTTTCCTCTCGCGCACTACCCGCGCTGCCGTTAAATACCGCCTCTATTACTGCTTTATCTACTAGTCCTCTTATTCGATTAGGTTAGCTAACGCCTTCGTAGTAGCTATGCTATCGTTAACAACGCTCTCTCTATTTAGCGCAAGCTGTACTCACCGACCCCTAAGGGGCCTAGGCCGCCTCTACCTTAATAGGATAGAGGACCTGCTTAAAGAAGGGCTACTCTATAGGGTATATAATAACCTACCTAGCTTCTATTACTAAGTCTACTTATTTAGTTATAATATAATAATAAGTATCCCCTCTAGGGGTATTAATAAGAGCCCTCTTAAGGGCTATATTAATAATATACTCTCTATATATAATAGAATAATTAAAAAAAGAGCAGGTTTTATTAATTATATTAATATTAAACTCTCTAGTAAGCTCTTACGTATTATTAGTATTAAAGGGCATACCTCGCGCAAGCTTAGCGTTTTTATATATAAGGTCTAGTACTAATATAGTTAAGGATTTATTATAGTTTATAGGGATAAGAATAAGGAAGAGGGAGAGGCATAAGGCCCTGCTTATAGTAGAGCTTCTTATACTTCTAGCTATAAGAACCTCTTAGGAAAGATCTCTTTAGTTAAGGAGTTATCTTATATAATAGCTTTTACCTTGCTAGAAGGTCGACCTTTTAGGTTAAGGAGTTATCTTATATAGTAGCTTTTCTAGGCTACGAGAGCTTTAGTAGCCCGTTTAGCTCTGATATAATTAGCCCTAGTGTAGCGCGCGTCCGACTTTATATAGTAATATTTAGAGGGTTTACTTATAAGTAGTAGGAATATATAGGGTTCCTATATTATTTTCCTTAACTAGTAGAGGGTATAGGCTAAAATACCTATATAGTATTTCCTAAATTATACCTGCAAACTAGGTAAATTTGTTATAGTCTTTTTGCAAAGGGGCTGCGGCGTAATTCCGAACTTAATACCCTATTAGTAGAGCTTATAGTAGATAGACTTATAAAATCTCTTTAATAATAGAAATATATAAATTGTATTAAATAGATAAATCTAGTAGAGAGAGACTATAATAATATTAGAATAAATAAGGTCTGTAAGTAATTATTAGAAGACCTTACTAGGTTTTTATAAGAATAATAACTTATAAAGTAGGATATAAGATAATAATAAATATCTACTAATTCGTAGATTAATAGCTTTATTCTTAAGTACTACTTATTATTATTAACCTTAGAGTATATAAGTTTAATAAGATAGGGGAATATATTTATTACGGGAAAGAAACCCGTTATAACCCCCTATATACTAGTATTAATAAGATATTATTAGGTTACTCTATTATTACCTCGCCCTATAATATTATAGATCTTAGAAGAGCTATATATAGCTAAAGATTAGAAGTTAATATAGAGCGAAAGAGCTTCTTATATACGCCTAATTATTAATACTAAGGGGAAGATTATAAATATTTATAATAATTATACTAATATCCTAGATAATAATAATCCTAGAGAGATAATAAGTATATAACTTAGCTATAAATACTAATACCCTTATAATAAGGAGGAATAATAGAGATTAATAATAATATTTAAGGTTAAATAACGCTCTAGAAACCTTAGTAATAGAGGTATAGAATATATTTAGGAAAGTCTAAATAGCCTTATTAGAGAAGGCGTATTAAATAATATAAGAAGTTCCACTACTATAATAAGAATATAGGAAGTTCCTTCGTTATACTATATATATATAAGATATAGAATCCCCTTACCCGAAACTACGGGGAAGGACCTGATAATAATATCAATATATTATGCACTGCGAACCAAGCCTACTGAATCTTATAAAAATAAGTAATAGCAGTTCTCACGATGAAAGATCGAAAACCACCTTCTACTTAATCATGTTTTATAATCACAACTTCATATGCGACGAAGACAGACAGCATTATACGTCAAGTAATGCAAGTTACCACCACAGAGAATCCAATCACAGTACCACAGATTCCATGGAAATTCGAGGCAACCTTCGATGTGTTTGAATGAAAGATTTCAAGTGCAAGCAATCTGAAGTTTGGCCTGCCAACATTAATCTGGAACTCGCATACCATCAACGAATAATATCATGCGAATTTCAACACGGCGTTGTCCATGTTTTTGCGAGCCATCAACCAAACAAGTGCAGACTCGTGGCGTGATCCAACACCTCAATTTTTGACTCCTTACTTGCGCCGAGGCCTCGGTGACATGGAGCTGGCCTACCGGGTGTTATATCAACGAATCGCGCTCGAGATTTCAAAGGTGTGCCATGAACATAGCGGTAAGCTTCACCGTCTTGTTCAAGCATCTGTTGGCTGTAATATATGACATATTTCAGAAAGGCCCTGGCTTTGCTCTGCGCCCGGGCGGCGGGCCGGATCCGAGGTGATACTTTTCGGCAGCGCTAGCAGAAGCAATCGCGGGGACAACGTCTCTTCTGGGACTGAATCACCGTCACGACTCCACATCCTTGTTTAAATTGCCAAATCAGACACGCGCTTTTCTCACGTGCATCGTGCCAATGTTACTCTGCCCGCATCGGCACGATTGTCCGCAAGTCAATGACAATAAACATGGCGTTAGCAGCACGTGGCCGGCGATGACCGGTATGATAACCGTTGACTAGGACATAAGATTCAATATATAAAAGAAAGGAATTCTCTCCGTAGCTGTTCCTGGGAAACATCGCGGTAGTGCCAGCCCTCTGTCCTCCCACACACGAAGCGATTCGTCCAAGATGGTCAACTCCAAGTTCGGTCTCGTCTACCTTGCTGCCAGCTTGGTAGATGCCAACACGAGATCCCTCGCGCCCGTCCAGGGCATAAACCTCCCGGCCAGCGAGAGCGCCGAGCATCCGCTTGAGCACCTCGGTGCCAATGGTCCGTGGTTTGCAGGTAAGCTCCTCCGTTTCCCGAACCCGATGCAACCCTAACTCGCCTGCGTCCCAGGACCGAATGTCAACGGCATATCATCGGACATTCCGGAGAATTGCTTTGTCGACCAGACAGCCTACGTGTCCCGACATGGGTCTCGGTACCCCGACCCAGGCGCTTACAATGGCTGGGTCTCTATGCAAGAACGAGTCAGTTGAGATGCCACAAGCCTATCGTTAGATCTCATTGTTAACAACGTTTTGATGTTAGTTTCAAGCCAGTAATTACACGGCTTCCGGCAGCCTGAGCTTTCTGCCCAAATGGCGAACTGCGTTGACGAATCCGTCGTCCCAAATCTCGAATCTGAGTCCGACCGGTTATAAGGAAGCCCATGATCTTGGCTACACCTTGCGAAACAGGTAAATACCGCAACCCGACGGGATAAGCACAAACAAAGTTCTGATGAATGTGAAGATATCCCAATCTCTACAACGACAGTGAGGAATTCATGGTCTGGGCCAACAACTATTCCCGAGTTATTCAGACTGCTCAGCTTTTCGTTCGCGGCTTTCTCGGAACCAATGCGACGTTGTTCGGGGATGTGATTTCCGTCACTTCAAAGGGATTTCCCGGTGGAATCGGTGATTCTCTGGCACCATCGGACATGTGCCCAACATTCGACGACACAGAAGGCGGCGACTACGTCTCTGAGTGGAACAGCGTCTATATTCCTCCCATTCTTGAGCGCCTCCAGTCTCTAATTCAGGGAAATCTCACTCTGACCCAAGACGATGTTTCCCAGATTCCTTACCTGTGCGGGTATGAGAGTCAGATCACCGGCCGCCTGTCTCCTTGGTGCGACATCTTCTCTGACGAGGAATTTCTTCAATACGAATACTTCCAGGACCTCCGTTACTATTATGGAGTCGGCCCTGGAACCGATGTGCCATCCAAGATGATGACACCGTACTTGAACGCTTTGATGGGTCTTTTTGGCGAGGGCCCTTCGGTGACTGGCAAGCGCGCGGATGGAAGCTCTTTCAAGCTTCCTAAGCTGATCATATCATTCCTCAACGACGGCCAGTTGAACCAGCTCGTGACAGCATCAGGCGTTTTTGACGAACAAGAGGCTCTCTCGAGCACAGAGAAGGATGAAGGCCGTCTGTTCACGAGCTCCCGTTATACCACGATGAGAGGCACCATCGCTTTTGAGCGCCTCAATTGCGTTGTGCCTAATAACGGTACCTCCGGAAACTCAACGAGTCCGAGCCGGCGATCAATTGCACCTGTGAGAAGAGCCAACTCGACTTTGCCTGCGGGTGGAATCAACAATGCGACATATGTCCGGATACGGTTGAATGATGCTGTCTACCCCGTCCCTTCATGCAAGAACGGGCCCGGTTCCTCTTGCTTGCTCGACGACTATCAGAAGTATGTTGCTGCAAAGCTTGAGTCTCAGGGCGATTGGATTGCCAACTGCAACGTCACTACCCCTGGCGCGCCCACAAAGGTCAAGGGCGCTAGTTTCTACACAGATTTGAGTAGTCCCTGGTTGAGCCACGTGGCTCCCTGAGGGTGCAAATAGTTCTGTTTAAGCGGGCAGTGTGGTTTCATGAGCTATAATTTGTAAGCCGTTGGGGGAATACATGTAATCACGCCGCATACCTGTCTTAGATAGATTATTATGCATGAGATCAGGCTGTGAATTTGAGATTTTGCAAATGTTCCGGGGCCTTTTCCTTACTCTCACCATCTTGCTATTGAAAATGGTTGAAAACCACGTCGGCAAGCTATAGCTACCTCTGTAAAGGCGCCGAACTGCACGACTAGGGACAGTTTGGTCTTTCTGCAGCACCACAAACGAGTTGGCTTAATCAACCCTGTTGCGTCATGGAACAAAGTGACCAAAGAATTCCTGGATATCCTCCTTCGACAACGTCAAGAGAACGTACGAGTTGCCACCTAATTACTGTTTTCTGTTCTACTTCAACTTCGCAACCGTGCATTGCCAAGACTCCCACACACTATATTTCAGGGTACCAGTGCTTTCAAGTTCCTAAAGAAGCAATATAATCGTCATTCGGACAAGGGCAAATTGGCTAAAGGCTCACTTTTCCGAGAATAAGAGCCCATCGCCGTCCCACAAATGCATTGCGAGCGCTTTAGAACGGCGAGATGTCCGTTAGCTTTTATATGACTTAATCCCGAATATCATTGCCACTTCACCTAGTAGATATTTCGCGAATGGGGGTCACGATCAAATGACTAATTTTATGTCAACCGTATACTTCGCTATGTCGATCCTATTGAAAGCCAACGAGCTTGAACAGAGTCACGGTACTAAGTTGTGGAATATAAGACGGCACCCTCTGTTATTCGTCTAATGCAGGAAAAGTATCCACCCATATTCGGGCAATCCCGAGAATGGATAAATATTTCTGTCAAACTCAATTAAAGTCAGTCCGATCTGACACTCCACAATGTCACAGCCTTGTGGAGCTGGACTGGAGTAACAAAGTAGTATCGCAGTCGATCACAGTGTCATATGAAGTCTCCCTTGAATATTGCGTAGTGGTTGTTGCAGGCACGTTTGCCACGCCTCAGAAAGCTGCCCGTGCCTTACTCACATATTGCTATATTGACTGCTTTTCAAGTCCAATTTACACGACAGATTAGGAATGTCATGTTCTACTCTACGGCGCAAACCTTCGTGAGATAAAGAATAAAGAAAGCTGCAATTCAACCAAATGACACCCGCCCAAGCTGCAAGGTGTAAGAGGACATGGTCTGAACGACTCGTATCGCCACCTTTAGGTTGTCGCTAAGCTTTTTCAAATTTAACTTGCTTTGGACCCTTCTCATGATAGGTAAAGGTCTAGATGATAATTAGCAACCAACATCAATACATCTTCGTCGCCTTGCCAAGGGTTTGTTGACAAATGCACGTGGCAACAAAAAGTTTTCGTACTTGGAATGGTGTTATCAACTCCGATTAGTTCTTCTGACTTTGTCAAGGAAACCACCGAAGCTTGAATCGCCCCTCACGAAACACTGAAGACATAATGCAGGCCGTGACATTTAGTTCCGCCACCTAACAACACTCCTTTTGGAAACACCGTCCAGTGGGTCAAAAATTCCCCTCAAGGACCTCCTTGTTGGAGAGTTGGAGAGTAACTAATAGATGTCTCTAATCTTCGAACCCCGAGTGCGTGTGCCGTGTCACTGACTCTGCCTTGGGCAGAATCGCCTGATATAGAGTGCTCATCCAGGCAGATGCGGGTAGAATTTTGCGTCTGCTCAAGCTGTGTGCGTGGCACGAAACTCTGCGGAGAGTTCAGCCTCTGCCTCCGAATTTACCAAGTGAGGACATGCTGTCGATCATGTTGGATGACTGACTAGTTCACAACGTTTTCCGTGAACTCTGATGATATTTCATGCGGGCCGAGTCCTCCCTGCCCCCAACTATTGCTCGAAATTTGCAGATCTTCAAATGTAGAATGCCTAATCCTGATGCACCCTACTAAAGCGCCAAGAATCGGCGATTTGCTCATCGTTCGTCATATCTTTCCATGGCTATCACACGTGGGCGTTACTGAACGGTGGACCCCACTAAGAAGTTGAATTGTGAACTGGCACCAGCATCCTCGAGTTGACCCAACAGGAGCCAAGCCAATGCTTCCTCATTTTCTGATCTTCCCATGAGTGTCTCCACACGCTAACAGCGCGGCGGCTGTGCGAGCCGAGCAATGGCGGACACCCTGGTTGGGCCAATAATCGGTGCAACAGTGGCCATGATATGCCTCACCACTCTCGTGGTATCGATACGGATCGGAGTCAGGGCAAGCATGAAGACTCATGGTATTGATGACGGTATGGTTCTATTCGATTCAGGTCTGAATAAGTTGACTGATCTGCGATTGTAGTTCTGATCACTATCAGTTGGGTACGTGAAGCTGGGCCGAAGCGATCATTATTTTCTCCTGGAAAACGCGACTAAGTTGGCTTCTAGCTGTTTCTCATGGCGATGTGCATCCAGACCCTCGTTTGTGCGCAACAATTCCCTGCCGTACAAGATTACGAGGCCTCATAATAACCTCATTTCCCAGCTTCTCATTCTGCGCTAGGAACAACCACTACAATGTTAGTCCGGAGGACCACGAACTTTTTCTAAAGGTTTGTAAAAAAAAAAAAAAAAAAAAAAAAAAAAGAAAAAACACCGCATCCTCAAATTGATATTGATCTCACATAGTTGGGAATCTCGACGTCTTCAACGTACAGCTACGCCCTCGCGCTAGCGAAAATGTCGTTTGCCGTTTTGTACATTCGAATGATTCCCGACAGACGACTCATCGTACTCAACAAATTCATCTTCGTGTTTCTTTGTTGTCAAGCCGTCGAGGAAAGCATGATTCCGATATTTCAATGTCGGCATATCGCCAAGGCATGGTTGTCAGGTATATCCGGACGGTGTATTGACCTGCCCGTGCTTTGGTGGGTTGGTGTGAGTACGAACTGAGGCCGTCGTTTGGAAACCCCCGCTGACGCCGGCTCCAATTTGGTTTCAACCTATGCACCGATTTAACTCTCTTTATACAGCCCATTCCCACGCTGTGGCAACTGCGCCTTCCGGTTATCAAGAGGTTAGGTCTCATCGCGATGCTATCTCTGGGCCTGATGTAAGAAATATCCCCGTTCCTTAGGCTGAACGTACATGTTTAATGTGATTCAAGGGTATGCGCTATTTCTGTCATTCGCATGCATTCCGTAACCCAGATGGGGCTCGACGATACTTATGAGTATTTCAACGACTACTTCTGGGGGAATATGACTAATGTCACGAGCCAGGACAATATCGCAGGGAAAGGGGCTTAGCGGGCTAAGTAGGGAAGTCTATAGGAGTTAGGAGATATAGGGGGGTACTAGGTAGCTACTAGATAAGTCTTCTAGTCCTTATTTAGTAGATTAGAGGGCTAGAGAAGAATATTTAACCTTAGTTATACCTAATTATATTAACTTTATTACTCTATATTATACCTATTTATAATATATTCTTCTCTCTTACTTATATTAATAGGGGTATAGACTATTAGAGTAGTATAATATATAATAATATAATACCTACCTATAGGTCTACTAGGGAGATAAATATAATATTACTATTAGGATCCCCTACTAGCTAGGAGCGACTAAATAGCTAAATATAAGATAAGATACCTACTAAGTAGAATAGTAATAAGGGTATAATAGAGGATTAAGTAGTTAATTAATATAAGCTAAATTAGACTAGCTTATTAAAGAGGAAGAGAAAAAGGGTTAACTAAAGTATAAATAGGAATATCTTAAGGCCTTAAGAGCTAGCTAATTATTAACCCTAGCAAGTAACCTTATTACTTACTAGGTAGTTATTAGTAATAAATTAAAAAAGTACTAATTAGAGCTCTAGGGGAAGTATCTTCTAATACTTAAGTATAAAAGGGGTACCTAGACTAACTTTAATTAATTTATATTTAATCTTAATACATAGTTTAAAATAAATAAGATTATATTAGACCTTAAAAGGGTATTATTTACTACTAGGTACCTAGAGGGACTAGTAGTAAAGCGATAGACCTTATACCTCTCTATTAATTATAGTATTAAGGCGAAGGATATTACTTAAGTAATAATAAAGGACTAGTTAGCTAATAATATAGCTAACGTAGGTCTAGGACCCTTAGTATATAAATCTAGCTTAAATAGGCCTATTAGTAACTAGGATAGTTATACTAGAGCTTTATTAATTACTACGAAGGGATAAAGGCGGAGAGCCCTTATTAATAACTAGAGGAGATCTAGATAGCTAATATAATAGCTAGGCTAGACCCTAAGCTTTAATACTATATTATAGCAAATAAGTTATTAAAATTATAGCTTAACCTTAATACTAAGGCTAGAAATACTAAACTTATAGTTATTATATAGATATATAAGGCACTAGTAAGGGACTAGGGGACTAATAATAAGGGATAATAACTAGAGGGCTAACCTATTAATCTAGAGGGACTAATTAAGGCTTTAAAAGGGTAAACTTACTTAAGCTATAGTAATACTAATACCTACTAGGAGGATATTAAGGACTAGGATATTAGGAAGGAGATTATCTACTATAATTATAAGAAAAGGGGCTATATTACGCTAAGGTACTTATACTATAAGAAGTATAGCTACCCCCGCTATAAAGAGAAACCCTACCCTAGTAAATAACTAGAGGAGGACTAGGTAGTAACGCGTGCGGTTTAATAGGGTAGTAACTAGCTACGTTATATTAAAGTAATAATATAGGTCTAAGTTATAGGTAGCTAGAAGACTAGTGCTATACTTATTAATTATAGAGCGGATAAGAATATTATAAACTAGAGGATCGTAGCTAATACCTAACTAGAGGCTAATAAGTTAGAATATATTAGGGGGATATAGGTATCTAAGAGATCTAACTATAGTATATAGAAGTTAGTAACCTAAATAACTAATAATATAGGTATCTAATAGATAGCTTTATATAACTATAGGATTAATAATAGTAATAGATATAACGCTATCCTAGGGATCCCTTAGTATATAATAAAGTGCTCTAATCTTAATTAGAGGGAGTTAGGCTAGACCTTTCCCCTATATAAGAAGAGTATTTACCTTATTATAACTATAAAAGAACTTTAGCGCGTTAGGAATAGAGCGAGAGTAGTATTTATAGGGGTATTATAAGTTAACTATATATTAACTAGTAACTACTAGGAGGATACCTAAGACCCTAAGGATACTAAGGGAATTAAAATAAATATCCTATTAGAATACTAGGACTTTAAGAAGGTATTTAATATTAACTTAATAGGAACTATACTAGAGTTTAAAACTACTAGGAGCTACCCTATTAATCTATAGCCTAGGACTAAGCCCCTATTTAGACCTATCTACTTACTAGCTAAGAAGGAGTTAGAGGAGTTAAGGGATTATATCTATAAGGCTTTATAGAAGGGGTAGATATACCTATTAGTAAGCCTAGTAGGGGTACTAATCCTATTTATCCTAAAAAAGGGAGGTAAGTTAAGGTTATATATAGACTACTAGGGGCTTAACTAAGTAACTACTAAGAACTATAACCCCCTCCCTCTAATTAATAAGATCCTTAACTAGCTCTCTAGAGCTAAGTACTTTACTAAGCTTAACCTTAAGGATATATACTACTAAGTAAGGATCTAGGAGGGAGATAAGTAGAAGATAGGATTCTATATATAATATAACTACTATAAATATTATATTATACTATTTAGGCTTATTAATATACCTACTACCTTTTAGATATTTATTAATAAGTTATTTATAAGCCTAGTTAATATTATTTATATTATATATTTAGATAATATTTTAATTTTTCCTAATAATATAAACTCGTATATAGAGGCTATAAGATAGGTACTTACCTAGTTAGAAGCTAATAGCCTCTATATAAACCCTAATAAGTATAAATTTTATAAGGAGGAGATTAAATTCCTTAGGTTTATAATCTTAGTAAATAGAGTTACTATTAAATATAAGAGAGTCTAGGTAATAGCTAAGTAGCTAATACCTATTATAACATAAGAGATTTAGTAATTTCTAGGATTTATAGGGTTCTATAGGAGATTTATTAAGAACTACTCTAAGATTTATAGCCTACTTACTAACTAATTTACTAATATAACTAAGGGATAGCTAGTAATAACTAGGGAGGTACTAGTTACTTTCTATTAGCTCTATACTTTATTTATAGAAATACTTATATTATATTACTTTAATCCTATACTCCTAATTTATATTAAAACTATTATATTAGACTTTATAATAGGGGTAATACTAAGCTAGTTAGAGGGGGATATATAGAGACTAGTAGTATTTATATCTTAGAAGCTTAAGGGCGTATAATTATAAAATTATACGCTAGAGGTAGAGCTACTAGCTATTAGGGAGGTAGTAGTAAAGTACTAGCACTACTTACTATACTCCTAGTATTATATCTAATTTATTACTAACTACCTAGGTTACTAGTACCTCGCTAATAAAAAGATACTATCTAGCTATTAGGCTTAGCTATTATAAGATCTATTAATATTTAACTTTAAAATTAAATATTAGCTAGGTCGCTATAACCTAGCTAATAGCCTATTATAGAAGCCTAACTATACTCTTAAGAATATAGGAATTAATAAAGCTAGGGACTTACTCTTATAAAACTTCTTATAATATTTTAATAAGACTACTATCTAGAGGGTAAGTACTAGGTAGTAATAAGATACCTAACTATTAAATACCTTATTAGAATAACTTATATCCTCGCTCTAGGAATAGGTTAAGGAGGCTTAATAGAAGGACCCCTTTTATATTAATAAGGAGTAGGAATAACGAGGTATAAGGTAGTTATTAGATAACTCTAATACCCTAAGGTATTAAGAGGGCTTATATATCCCTAATAACTACCTACTTTAGAATAAAGTCCTTAGAGTATTCTATAATAAACTATCTAGAGGTTACTAAGGGGTTACTAAGATACTAAAGAGGATTAGAAAATCGTTTTTCTAGAATATATAGAAGACTAATATAAAGGAATATATTAGGATATATATAGCGTGCTAGTATATAAAACTAAGATATTACCTCCTATATAGTAAACTTATGCCCCTACTAGTACCTACTAAGCCCTTCTAATAAATATTAATTAACCTTATTACTAAATTACTATTATTACTTATAACTAAAAATAAGCCTTATAATAGTATTCTTATTATTATCGATTAATCTATAAAATACTCCCTATATATCCCTATTAGGGAGTTACTTACTACTAATAGGTTAGCTATACTACTAACTAAATATATCTTCCTTATATTCAGGCTCCTAGAAGCTATTATATCTAATCGGGGATTGCTATTTACTAGTAAGTTCTAGTCTAAAGTATATTACCTATAAGCTATTAAGAGGAAGATTAGTACTACTTTTTATCCCTAAACTAATAGCTGAATAGAACGTTAGAATTAGGGTATTAAGCACTTTCTATAGACTTTCTATAGACTTTCTATGATATTAACTAGAATAACTAGGTAATATAGCTTAACCTAGCTTAATTTATTTATAATAACTTCTACTATAAAGCTACTAAGACGTTACCTATAGAGCTACTAATAGAATATTCCCCTCGTAGACCTAATAATATTAAACCTTAGTTCAAGGTTTTAGTCCTAGTAGTATATAAGAGAATCTATAGCTTACTTACCTAGAGGTTAGCTATTACTAACTTACTTTAGAAGTATAATAAAATATATAATAAGTTTTATAACTAGAGGAGGACCCCTATTATTTTTACTATAGGAGATCTTATATTACTTTTAATAAAAAACATTAGATAGAGGTAGTCCTCTTATAAACTTTCTAATAAATATCTAAGCTTATTTAGGATCTAATAGGTAATTAACAGGGGATAAGTATATAAGCTATAGGTTAATAAAAAAATACTAAATCTATAACATATTCACGCCTATATAATTAGAACCCTTTTTTAGCTTAGCTATTTTACTACGAGATATCCTAATTAATAATAATAATAGTAATATCTATATAGTAGACTATATTATTACCTATAGGGGCCCTAGATATAACTATTAGTACCTTATTAAATAGAAGGGCTATAGCGAACTAGATAATTTATAGGAGCTATAATATAATATATCTATAGACTTATAAAATAATTATAAAGCTTGATTATAAGTAAAAGCATTGCAATCCCTATATAATTTAATAAGTAACTAATAGGTAATAAGTAGTTAAGTAGAAATAGGGCACGTTAGCTAGGTATTTTAATTCACTAGCCTAAAGGCCCCTAATAAGGCGGAAAGAGACTAGAAAATACCTAAAGGTAACTAACTACTACCTAGAGGTTATTAGTAGCCTATTAGGAGCGCTCCTAAAAATTCTATATTTACTAGGCGCTAGCGCCCTCTTTACTAGGACTAATTATATCCCCCTTAGCTTTATTATCTCTTAAAGAAATAAATAAGGTAATAAATAGAGTAACTAAAACCTTATAATTCTACTTTAAGTTAGAAATACTAACTAGAGGAGTACTAATAAGGTACTAGTAGATATTAAGTTAACTTACTACTTTATTATAAGTATCATTTACCTCTTTAGTATACTTAGCTTATATATCCTATACCTTAAACTACTTACTAGCTAGCTACTCTATCTCTAGGTAATAGTAATATAGCCTTTTATACTACTTATATAATAACTTAGTTTACTTCTTAGCCTCCCTAGTAATATACTACTAATACCTAGCTATATCCTCTAAGGTAACTACCTAGTAGTTCTCTATCTCTATAGAGATCTTAGCCTCCTTAGCCTTATACTTCTTAGGTATTATAATAGCCTTATTCTTCTTAACTTAGAAGGCCTTCTTAACTATAAGCTAGGTAGCGAGGATCTCCTCTTAAATATAATTAGTAACTAATAGTAAAGTACTAGGGAGGTACTAGGGACCTATCTTATTCTTAATATATTATACCTAGAGGTTAGGTATGGAACTAGCCTTACTTATAAGGCGTTTAATCTTATTAATAGCGCTTATTATATAATAAGTAGCTTATAGTAAGTTAGTAAATAAGAAATAGAAAATATTAAGTAAAACTTATAGTAATATAAGCCTTACTATTACTTATTTTAATATAACGCTTATATTTAGTAGAGATATTTAAAAAATAAATAAATTAGTAATAAATTTAAAGCCTATAGCTAATAGAATACTAAATAAGTATTATATAAGTATTAGATAAGAACTAAGAGCTTATTATTACTCTTAAAGTAGAGAATTAAGCTTATAAAGAGCTTAATATTAGGGAGATCCTCCTTAGGGGGCTCTTACTTTACTATTACTAAGAGGTACTAATAGCAGAGGTACCCCTAGAGCATACCTATAGCAAAGAGGGGAGTTTTATTAATAATATTAATAGTAGTAGAAGATATAATAATAGATTTCTTATATAGTAATTAAAATAAAGTTATTAATAGAAGAGTAAGAGGCTAATAGTAAGTTATTAGTAGTAATATTAGTATTATAAATCTAAAGAAATAAGAAGGAGAGATTTTAATAGAGCGAAATTTTAAATAATATTTATATATTTTAACTTAATATTAAAACTAGGCTTTTATATAGCTAAAAGGAGGATAATCTCTAGATTATTATATTATTTAGCTTTAGCTAACTTTAGTAAGTATAGGGAGGTAATAAATAACTACTAAATAACTACTAATAACCCCCTATATTATAATAAAAACCTTTTTTATCCCTAAGGAGAGAATATCTTTATTACTCCTATAGAAATTCTAAAAATATAATAATAAGTAGGAAATATAATAATTTAGAGAGCGAATTTAAAGTAATAAAAATAAGCTTAAATAATAATATATTTTAATATAGCCCCCTAGCGGAAAGAGCAATCTTTATAAGGGAGTTTAGCTATAGCTACTTAGGGGATTACTAAGTAGTCCTAGACGTATGAAATAAAGCTATAAGAGTAGTTAGAGTAGGGGACTAGCTTTACTACTAGCTTATTACTCTTCTAAGCTAACTAGCTATTTAAAGAAGAGTTATATAACTAGAATAAGGGACATTAAATTCTAAACCTATAAAAACTGAAAGTTATAAAGTCTTATAGGGAGGTATTAGGTACCCTCTAGATAACTACTAAGTAAATTAGTCTAAGAGTAGACTAGTTTATAAGAGGGGATTATATTATAAGCTAGGATAATATTATAGGGAAAAGGGCTTAGTAAGCTAAATAAGAAAGTCTATAGGAGTTAGGAGATATAGGGGGGTACTAGGTAGCTATTAGATAAGTCTTCTAGTCCTTACTTAGTAGATTAGAGGGCTAGAGAAGAATATTTAACCTTAGCTATACCTAACTATACTAACTCTATTACTCTGTACTGCACCCGTTTGTGATAACTGAGATATTGCTAGATGGTCTTGCTATACCTATAATCTGGTCTGAAGCCGAAGTGAGCGCCTTAATCATATGCTCGTGCGTACTGTCCTTGCGAAAGGTGGCGCAGAAGATTCTATGGTTCAATAAGGCTTTTAATGCCTCAAAGCACGATTCACAACTCCTTTATCCTCCAACAATCGGTTAGATGGGAAGGAAAAGAATTCGCCCTTGGGAAGACATTGAGGATAGTGAAAGTGATCTTGGCCATGACTCAGGTTTGACGAGCACAACGCTCACTTATCCGATGCGCGTCTTGAGTCGACCGGCCAGGGAATCCCACGCGATCAACGACGATACGGAAGTGATTCTACGGATTTCTTCGGAAGCTACCGACAAATCATCAAATTTTCCTGATGTAGAAAGAGGCATCGGAGTCGAAGGAAACAATGATGTCGACGTTATTCGGACCCCACTGCGGACGTATTTCCTCAAACCTGCAGGGGCCGATACGACGAGCGGCAGGGTATGAAAATAGACAATTCTTGATTCGAATAAAAATATGGACATACTAGATGGTTTTTAAAGAGTAGCAGCTCTGCTCGGAAATGTTTTCGAGATGTTCGTGCCCATGTATAATCGTGCAGCCATGGAGGAACTCATGCCACAACTTTGGTTGGCTGGTGAGGCATTGCGGACAGCATGACGTGAATTCCAAAATTATACGCTTGTCACAAAAATGAGCGACATAGAGAAAAGAGATGTCTCTTTAGATATGTGTGTCCCTGGGTTCAAGAAATAATTATAGCGTACCCCTAAAATCTTCACAGCATGTTCGAGAGCCTTCCGACTTCGGGAGGTGGGTGCTGCGAACGGGGTTATTGCGAGATTCTGGTGTACATTTTGGTACTAATTATCTTGATGAAGGGATTCGAGGGCAAGAGTGCTTCGTTCTAAGCAATTCTCTGTGGAGCACTCCTTTGTATGTAGACGTCCGAAGTATTTTCGAGGTCTGTTAAAAGCCTAGCTGGCCCGGTTGGCCCGGTATCCGTACAACGGAGCAAACTAAACGGATGTGGGGCCGGCGCAACCGGAGGGCACGGCACACACCAATGGTCGGTTTCGGCCCCGAGAGTCAATGACGTAGGAGATACGGGTTGTCGACGTAAGTGCACCAAACCAACTGCTCGATCGAACCGATGTAGTCCTTCTCTGTGATTGCGCTGCTGCTTCGGAGATCGGTCACCAGCAACACCGAGCTTTGTTGCCGGTACACTGACCAGGATAGCAACTATCAGCGTTATGCCAAAGCGTCTTCATTGCCATTGAAAAGAACGACTTTCCCTAGCTGTTTTTTCATTCGTGGCCCTTGCAACCCATATTGTTGAACGACCCGTTATTTGTCCATCAAAAACTGCACATCAATCTCGAAAATGGGCATCTCTCTCTCTACTGCCAGGTGGCTCGCGCCCCTGTCGTTCGCCGTCGACTTTGCAGCCCAGAATTATGGGATGTTGAGCACCCCGAACATGAAGGATGTCCACGATGCCAATCTATCCTTCTTCTCGCCTCAGCCATTCTTCGTTGCTGGCTTCTTTTTTCCGCAGCAACTCTTCCAATTGGCATGGCTTTGGCGTCTCTACAAGGCCGATCCCAAAGTCGAGCCGCTGGCCCCAGATGTTGCGACTATGGTTGACTTTGCGCCATTCTACGCGCTCGGAAACTTCTGCATCGCCAGTACGTATGATGAAAGACCCTCGATTTGCGTACGGTATTAACCAATTCTCTGTAAAGCCTGGATGATATTCTGGAACAACTCGGACCTCAAGACTTCCAACATCTTCGTTGTGATCAATAGTCTCGCCCAGCTTTACTTCATTTCAAGCCGTCTCCCAAAGATGAACACCAAATCCATGAACTCCGTCCTCACTCACGTAGTTGCTAAGGCTTTTGCTGGTATCGGCGTGTTGGATCTTCTGCACAACGGCTCCGTGGCCTATTTCGTGGGAGCGCAACCATCCACTGCTGTCAAGGTGCTGACAGGTGTGGGCTTCGGTTTGCTTGCGTCTGCTAGCGATTGGATCTTCGGTGGTTGCCTCGTTTACGACTTGATTGCTCTTAGCGTTGGTCAGAACGCGTACGGCAATGTTGGCTGGAGCAGATTATTGGGTATCTATGCTGGTGGGACAGCTGCTATTGTCGGTGCCAAGAACCTCTTGAAGTAAGTTTTATTCAAAGGGAAGGAGACAGATTCTCAGCTAATCACTTCTCAGGCCGCCCTACGTGAGCCAAGCGACTGGATATCAACCATTATAAGCTGAGGTAGATGGGCCACTTGTATATCATTGTGAAAGTATGGGCACTCAGGATCTTTAATCAAGAATGATCAGGTTTCTCAGCGTTGTACTTCAGGGACAGCACGTTGGTAGCCAAATCAAGTTGAAGCAATGGTCTTATTTCAAACCTGTTAATAAGACGCCTGTGTTTTATGTGGTATCGTTCACTATGCCAAATGCGCAACTCGCATCCATAACGCCTTCCGCCTAATAACCCCCTCTATTTGGTTGGTGCCCAATTGTGAAGCCATTCTCTTGCCTTATCCAGATCCCCAGAAGCTGCTTCGCACGCTGCAACACACCACTCGAAATCCCAAACTCCCTCACCTGCCAACATCTCGGCCAATTTCCGCCGTCGCTGAGAGCCCTCATCAACGCAGAAGTGCATTGGTTCCTGCAGATTTGGGATATCCATTACCAAAGGCTTGACGAGAGGAAGAGCAGCCTGCGCGCTGGCTCCCTTGGCCTCGAGTCCCAGGTTTGACCGTCCTGATCGGCACCATTCGTTTCCGCACCATTTCTTCCCGCAACCAGTCATCAGCTGGCTCAGATATCTCCTCTCGATGCGGCGCTTCAGTGCCTTGCCCTCTGGATCATGCATGCTGACATACAGAGGCCCAAAGCAAAGAGAGCAGAGGCCGAGGTCATTGCCAGGTCCCTGGCCCATCGCCGTTCCCGAACCTACTGCACCTGATGACCCCACGCCATGTAAAGTTCGTCCACAGTTGGCGTTGCGGCATATGCCTGGCTTCTGCCGAGACACCTTGTCCAACTCGTGGTGCTTCATGTGCGCGGTCATGTCACGCATGCGGACAATCTTTCCGCACAAGTGGCAGTCTGTCGTTCGGGCGCCGTCTGCGAGCTCATGAGCTGTGAGGCCTGATAAGATGACCTCGGCGGAAGGGTTCAGAGGGTCTCCCCCCTGAGGTACCTCAAGGTGGCAGAATTGGCAAAGGATCAACTTTCCTGGACAGGTGCTCGTACGATGCAATGCTAATTCGACCAAAGATGGTGCCGTGAAGTCACAAGCAGGACATGGTTGTTCCGTGTGTCGGAGATCATCGTGTTTTGTCTTGCTCGAGGACGAGTTGCCGAAGGCATCGTCGTGCCCGCAATGCCAATGGGAATCCCACTCGGGGGATCCTTTCTTGAAGACTTGTTCGCACTTGGGGCAAGGAATGTTGTTCCGGAGACAGAAGTTCTGATGCAAGACCATAGTCCGTTTCGGGACCCATTGCAAACAGTTCTTACACTGTTCTTCGTCGGGGGATTTTGTATCGCTGTTTTCTAGGGCAATCGGCGTATCTTCCGAGCCATCCTGCATGACAGCCTTCGCCCGCAGAGAGAACGACAGCGGCGCTACTGTTGTATTAGTTGATGGATACCCATGAACAGATATTAGGAGCTCCTCCGCATTTTCAAGCTCTATGTTCGTCGGTTGTATTGTAATTTCTTTTGCGCCATCGATTGGAGCAGCGAAATTTCCGAAAACGTGCTCGGATTCTCGAGGAAGAGCTCGTTGTCGGGTCGACTTCGGACTAATGAACAAGTCTACTGAATCTTCCTCGCCCAGTCCCGTCAACTCGACCGTCAAAGGGCGATTTCGATCCCAAGATGGGAGTTCGTAATCGACGTATTCGCCAGGCAGTACCTGGCCTTGGACAGTCTTCCACACGTCTAGTTCGCCTCCTTTCGAGCTGCCGTTCGCGGCGCCAGGTTGGACTTTAGCCATGATCTGGCGCATCGTTTCGCGTGCCTGTTCCTCATTGAGCGCCTCGATGTCGACCTCTAAGTCCGTATCGACTACACATATTCCATCGCCTTCGGGAAGAAGCTTATCCACCAAGAACTTGAATTCCTCTCCCTTTACACCGCGAACCGACAGCACGGAGTCTCTTGTCAAGGTGGTGTAGCTTTCGCGCAGTTGTCTTTCGAGGAGTGATTTCCAGTCGTCAGGATCATATCCAGCTTCCAATGGTCGCAGCCTGACATACGTGCCTTTGGGTAGCTGTTTGGCGTGAACTGTCACCAAAGGTCTAGCGTCGTGTACCGTCTCGGATGTCAAGTCGATTGGCTCGCCTTCGGTGCCCTCGTTCCCAAAGTCAGTGGAAAGAACCCCAAGAGCGTCCATGAGGTACGGCCCCAGTGCAATCTCGCCTTCGTCCGCCGAGAACTCTCGAATGCCGGCGTATACCGCGTTGCCATTCTTCTGGTTGACGAGACGGAACATCAAAGGATTCGGCAGTTGCTGAGACGTGTCTCTGTATGCTGCTTGCTGCTGGCGCGCATATGGGTTGAGGGGATCGTAGGATGTGAAGCTCGAGTTCAAGGGTGCGGGTGATCTCGGAGAAGCGGCGAGAAGTTGTTCGAGGGCCGTCTGCGGTAGCAGGATTTTGTCGCCTCCCAGGTTCTTAGAGGCTGATTCGGAGGGCGGTAGTACCGCGAAGGATGCCGACCACTTCAACTCGGGTTGTGTGTCCTCCATTTTTCGCTCCGTTGTAGGAGTGGCTGTCTATTGCGTCGACGATTGGAGTTGGAGGTTAGGATTGGCGAGGGCTAAATCGTGGTCCAGGTGGGGTGGAGGGGTAAATTTGAAGGGGTTGCCCGGCAGTGATTGTCGCTGTCGCAGGTCAACATGGCCAGGAGAACTGTGTATTTGAAAGGCGTGACAAAAACATCATGCCGAGATCGCGAGATGAATCAGCATGGGATGCCTTGGGCTTCCAGAAAATCGATGCGAGCGACTATTGCAAGCCCGCGCAGGCATCAGCCTCGCTGCGTCAGAAATCGAGCCACAAGGCGCCTTGCCTGTTTGAGCCAGCTAGCGCCACACTGATATGGAAGTAGGAAGGCGGGCACGGAGCACAGACTATCGGATCCGGGGTGCGATAAAGCGGAGATTACCTTGGGTGGACTAGCGCCACCGCCGCCTTATCGTGATCCAATCAGAACCCGGCGATAATGTCGGAACCCACACCGACGATTAGAAGTACTGAGTACAACGCATGTCAGCGATGGCAGCAGCATGCCCAGCAAACGCCCCGAGAACTCCGGCGCACGTTCTCATCGCCATCCAAAATAAGATAAAGCAAAGAAAAAAGACACTCTACCTGTTAAATAAAGCTGAATCATGATGTGCAATTGCCAAGAAGCTTCATGTCCAGAATCAGTACTCGCGTTCGCCACTGTCGACTAGAACAGAAACATCAGAGACATGCAAAGGACCGAAACAAAATGGTCAAAAACCCCGACTCCCCAACCCCGGGCTGCAACTCCGTGACCCCCGGAGCAGGGTCAGCTAGCGGATCGGCGCGCCGAAACTGTCCCCAAAATAGGCATGGCGAACCCCCGGAGCATCTGCTGCACCACTCTGCGCAGGCAGGATGGGTGCCGGTGCCGACATGAAGTGATGGCTGGGAGCTGCCGTTTCCGTTGGCTGGCATCTGCAGAATCACCCACACCAGGGAGCCAGCGTGACCGAAAGGGCCAGGTAAGCTAGAGCCACCGGCAGCGAATGGGGCAGTTCGAGTCGGAAACCGAACGAGGCACATCTCTCAGTGGCGTGCTGCCCCCCGTGGAGTATGGGATGAGACAGCCAGAGTGGCAGCCCACGCACCGCAGCGGAGCGGAAGCCAGCCATTCACTCTCCATGTTTGCCTCGAGTGAAAATAGGCGAATGGTCTGTGAGACTGTGATTGCTACCCCTACGTGGAGATGGGTTCTTCGGCATAAGCCAATGTACCCCGTGCCTATTACTAGCATGCGCCTGCGAGGTTGAAAATGGTGAAAGTTCCTTTGCTGTCAGTTCGCCAGGGTTATCTAATAGCGATCAGTGGGATCTACGGGGGCGGAGGGCGGACTCTCACACCCTAATCCCAAGGCAACTTTAAGCGGTTGGAGCGGCTAATTTGGACTTGTAACACTTTCAAGACATGCCCAGCTCAACACGTTCATTGGAGCTTTGATTTCGTTTTTCCTTTTTCTGCGCGACATGGAGATTTGATGAGAGGGAATGACTGAGAGAGCTGTACGAACAGTGGTGCTCCATGTCAACCAACCTGCTCTCTTGGTGCTAGTTGAGATGGATGCCCAGTCAAGCCGGGAAGACCTAGCCAGCTTCCTCGACAACTCTTGGGCCGTACGAATTATGGTGTTGTTTGATTCCGAAAGACCCTCTGCTTATCTCGTGATGAGAAGCACCATCCCTCTATCCCTTTCCCTAATGGCTCTCACTGATGTCCAGGGAGGGTTCCATTCACGTCCAATCCCATCCCATTCCAGCCATCTACTGCCTCATATTTCGATCCGTTCCTCAATCATGTTCTACCTCAGCTGCCACTGAGCTTGCTGACAAGAAAGACGCATAATTATGAGCATGCATGGCACGGAGACAGCTTCGACATCGAGGTGCCAGCGCAGCGGACCTTCTGTGTTGCTCTGCATCTGCCAAGACCGCACCAGACGGCGAGTTGAAGCTCATCCGTTTCAACCGCCCTCCTTTCCCCCTCTGTCCCAATGGCTCCATCCACTGGACACGGCCGATCCTTTCTTTCAGGGTCCGACCCAACTGGGCCAACCCCAGATACTACTACCACGCTACCACCTTCTGCCGACAAGATTGCGCTGATGCGCCTCCCTAGGTACGTAGCAGGTCCTGCACACTCTCTATGCCGTTGCGGCAAAGCATACCTTACAAGACGGCAAACACAAGCAAAGCGAGCGAGTGGGGCACAGAAGATGTATACTGTGATGAGTACAAACTGGGCGGGCAACAACTTGGACTTCCATCCATCCACTTGGATCTTGGACCGGCCTAGCCTGGTGAGCTCTAGCCTGCCCGTGCTGCATCTCTCGGCGCATCTTGTTGACGGTGCGCGTCAACCCCAAGGTCCCAGGTCCCTTGCTCGGCAAAGCTACCCTCACAGATCCAGGGTCGACTGGATGGTAATGGACACTCCCACGTTTCCTGTCCTGTCTTGTCTTGCCTTGCCTTGCCCGGACGCTAGTCTGCCGTCTGCATCTCCTGTACCTGGCAAGGTTCGACGGCGTAGATATTTAGACCGACACGTCTTCCTTCGTTGAACTCGTCTTGCACCAGTCTTTCATGTCATCACCAAGCAGAGCTATCCAAGTATTCAGCCCCATGTAAACCGTCGCCGCCAACGTCACCGTCTAGAAGCCGACCGAGAGATTGCGACAACCCCCAGCGATCCCGCCCCGATCATCTTCGACGACGGCTACCTTTCCTGTCGCGAACTCCCACCCCTCTGTTTGCTTCATTAGTACTCACTTCGACAACTTATACCTTACCTTTAGTCTGATCGCCGCAAGCCCTCGTGGTTTTCGGCCGTCGCGTAGTACCCTGACATACCTCCCTCGATTTCCCCCCATCGCGCGCGTTCGCCGTAACATGCTCCAGGACGTCGACGACGCCTACACGCTTTACGAGAATCCGGCCACAACCCTCCTCAATCTCCTCTGGAATCCTCTCATCCTCGCTCACACGGCTCCTCACCTCTCCGCTCATGATCGCCTGAACTTAGCGTCCACAAGCCGAAGCTTCCGAGACCTTGTAAACCACACTCCAGGTGTATTCAGACATCTCGACCTCACCCAGGTTCGAACCGCGCAGTTTGACATTGCTGGCATTGACCGCGGTGGCGAAGTCTGGCGCAATGTCCAACTCGACGAGAATTTGACCGAAGATGAGTAAGTTTTCTCCGCCTCGACTCGATCATCCGTCGGCGACTCGACGGCATCATTCCCGATCGCAACACGGCGCGCGCATTGGGGATGGGCCGGGAGGAAGGCACAACAGCGAGATCCCGAGCTGACTTGACGATACTCAATAGCTTCTACTCTGGCCCGTTGAGAGGCATTTTCTCCAATGTCCGCCGCCGAAACATCCTCCAGGATGTGCAGACGCTAATTCTTGACGGCTTGTCCGTTACCGCCGAGCTCTGCCACGAGATCATCCTCGACCCGGCTTACAGCGTACGCATCCTTTCTGTCCGCGGCGCCAAAAACCTAAACGAGCGCAAGCTGTGCGGCACGCTTCAGTATGCTTGCAGACCCTCGCGACCAGAGGGCTTGCCCCGGCTGAAGGGTCTGTACGTCTTTGGTGCCCGCGACCACCATCTGCCCCCGACGATTCCGTCAGGCGTCCCGGCTTCGCACGCTGCGCAGATCAGCGCAGGGTGGAATGCCAAGTCGCAGGAGGCGTTGAGCTCCTCCCTGCGCAGCGACGGAGACGACTGGTACCAGAAGAAGGGCCGCATCATCAACCGACAGCTTGTCGAGGAGTGGGCCAATACCCTGGTAGACTGTCACGGCATCATTGCCTTCGACGCCCTTGCGTGCACCGGCCCTAACCACATCAACTCCCCGGCGTACGGCAAGGTCAAGATCCCAGCCTCGGCGCGACACTGGGCCGTGGCGACACATTCCTTGAACAGCTGTGCCGGTTGCGGCGCCGCCCCCGAGGGCATGACTGTTCACACGAAGTCCCCGGCGAGCCACCGCCCGCTTTTGACTCCACCTCCGGTGTTGACCTCGTCGATCAAGGCCGCCACGACGCCGCAGCTTGGCCCTGGTGCGACCGAATCCTTCGTTGCGCGGTGCCTCGACTGCCTCCGTGAGCGCTACTGCGCCGGCTGCAACAAGTGGTGGTGCGAGGAATGCTACCAGACGCCGAGCGCCGCGATCGAGCTGTCAGAGACCGATGTCATCATCGTCGACCCCGAGGGCGGCTCCTGGGTCCAGCACCAGGAGCAACAGAGCCAGCCCAAGATCAAGGTACGAAACGGAAAATGCTTCCCGGAATGCACCGCGAGCGAGGTCATCAATGCGCAGAGGGCGTAGCTGGGCTAGGCTGGACGATTATCTCCCACCGTCTGGAATAGCCCGCTCCAAAGTGTATGCCACAATGCTGTCTATGCTTTCTCTGTTGTCTCCTTCACAGTCCAGCTTTTGCTTTGGCCTATCGACGACCTCTGCCTGTTGTCAACGAACTTCCGGGTTGCTGACATGGTATTTTGCGCAGGCACGTATCACGAAGAGCTGTTGGGAGTGCGGAAGCAATGTGAGTATGAGAATCTAGTCCCAGGGCTATGGTCGATCTTCGAATTGTTGGAACGTCGGTGTCGATATGGGAATCCGAGCTGATGGTAACAAATAGTGTCACGATTGTATTGAACGCACCCAGAGGCTCTGTAGAGGATGCTGCGGCGGCTACTGCTTAGTCCATAACGAGGGTTCAACCTCAACCTTCGTAAGTCCTCATCCGGCTCGGTACAATTTTGGTGGCCCCGCTGACTTTCTCCCCTCTCTAGTGTGATTGTACGACTTTCCCAGCACCGCGGAACGATGCCCAGATTACTGATCTCGTGTGTAGGGTGCTCAAGCCGAGGACGCTTCTTGCGACACCTTTAGGAGTTTTCCTTCCAGGAGGGGTAGTGATCCTCTCCTCATCCTGTTGATTGCAGCTTTCCGCGGAGGGAGACGGCTTTTCGAAGCATCCCGAACGGGCTGCCGCTCATCTTCCCACTCAATTCCTGGTCTCTTTTTCTATGCCAATTCTCCACTCCGCAAGTTCATTGATACGTGACACCATGGTTCCACTCCCCATTCCCGCTTCCCTTCGGCATACGGTATCACCATTTCCGACAGATTAACAGTTGGTCTGATTTCCTCGAGAGGTGTTTGCAGCGTGTTTGGGTTCTCATAAGCGAGCGCCAATGTCTTTCTCATGGGATACCTCCGATGCAAAGTGTTTTGAGGCGTTGATGCCACAACTACTCGTAGCTTTGTAATAATCCATCTCAACTCTCGATTTCGTTGACTTTCTTGGAGTCTCTGGCTCACAGTGTCGAATTTCTACTAGCGTGAGTAGGTGCATTTTTGATTTTGTCCATGTTGAACGCGTTGTGCTTGCGTACATCAGGTTTCACACCTCCTGACCACGCTTTGCCCGGCTCACGAGTGTCGTGAACGGCATATCGGCTGGGGGCGTGACGTCAGGAGCTGTCTCGGGTCTTGACTCTGGACTCCCGGGGACCGAAGGCGAGAGTAGCACCACGCCCGGTTTACCTGATGCCAGGCAGTTTTGATGAAGCTGGAGTCATGTTCGTCGAGTCTCGCGCCTCTTTTTGACTCATCCTATGCCACTGCTGACCATCGCAGGGATGCCAGTCGGTGAGGGTTCTCAGGATGATATATCATATAAGCATGGCATAACGGCGTCGGGCACGCCGGAGAAGGCCGCCCTCTCTGGCCAGGTTACGCGTTGGCAACCTCGTGCTTCTGCACGGTCTAGCAACCAGGATGTAAACGAAGCTGAAGGGTCGCCTTAGACACCGTGCTCTCCACCGTTGCGGATGACAAGTCTCAGAGCCTGAGCGTTGGAACTTCGAGAGCTTACATATTCCTCGTTCTATGCTGAAATTTGCCACGCGGTAGTGCAATTGAGTCTCAAAAGGCGACCCTGGACCCCGAAAACCAAGGCTTGATGACACGAGTGAGCTCCACGCTATTACTGCAACGAACCGGCAACCTGTGCGATGTCTCAGCAGAGCATGTTTGAGTGACCTGCCAACGGCAGGGCAGTGCCCAGAAGTAGGCGGCGTGAGTGTCCGAAAAGCTACGAGAGAAGGAGCTCGGCTTGACACTCAGATGACCTCGGAGCGAAGGCGGCATTGCCTGGGTCTTCATAATTCTTTCCTCAGATCCTCATCATCGTCACCGTCGTTTGAGTCACGGAAATCAGCATTTTCAACTCTGTCTAAGGGGAGGCTAGACCAGCCCACTCGCTCGTGTTGGGTAATCCAAGCCTTGAGTCACCATTACCCTTGGATGATTTTGCAAACCGGCTTGCCATAGCTCTCCAGATTAGGCCAACGAGCGGAGGGGTTGGTGGTAAGTAGGACGTTCGGCTTGTACAGGAGGGACCAAGGGTCTCATGGTTCTATGCACTCAGTGTGCTGTCGTTGGACCAAATGCGTTTCATCGCCGATCGTACTACTCAAAATGAGCTTCATGCGGAAAAGGGACAGAAACCGATCAGGAAAAACGCGGAACTTGAAATATGCGATTTTAAAAGATCCGGGATCACAGCTCCTTGGTCGCTCAAGTTGGCACATTAGAAGCTAGCCTACGTTGCTCAAACAAGAGAGGACTCGGAGAGGATCCCAGTGTCGTGATCCGACGAACCCAGTCTACCTGAAATGGCCTCGTACTACGCTTCGCCAAACATTCTCCACCGCGTGCTCATCGGCCATGATCAACATCTCACGAGATGCCGGCGAGGCTCTTACACCGGTCTGGCGTCCCGGCCACGAACGTCCAGATCGGCTGATAAAAGGTCGCCTCGTCCTGGTCCGCCAGAGGACGAACGATCTAGAATCGGCACATCCCTAGCAGATTGAGTCAGACGCCTTCCCAGCCGCCTTAACTTTGTTCAACTCGCCTAAACATGACCATCGTCTCAATGTCGCCAAGGACGCTTATTCTTGCTCTTTTCTGCCTACTTGTCGGGTTGACCTGCGCCACCGACGATGTACTGTACCCGGATATTGTCAAATCGATCAAGTCTAGCCCTACAGAGCTGGAGAAGCTTGAGGTGCTCGCCGAAGACAAGGACTGGACCTTCAACTACTTTTCGCACAAGTACCATACCAATAACCCCGGAGGAGTGGTCAACGCCAATGCCGCCACGTTCCCAGCAACCGTTGGGAACGGCATGACCATGGCCTGGATCAGTCTTGGGCCCTGCGCCATGTTGCCGCCTCACTACCACAACCGAGCTTCCAACTACGTCGTGTCCGTCGAAGGGACTACCGAGACATACATGACGCTGGAAAACGGTGCTCGTGTCGTCAGAGCTCTTCTGGAACCAGGGATGATGACGGTATTTCCGCAAGGAAGCCTGCACACGATGGCAAACACTGGTGAGTGAGGACCTTGAGCACCGACAGTAAACATGTCCTAACCATTCTTAGGCTGCGGGAATGCGACCCTTATCTCAGCCCTCAGCTCAGAAGACGCCGGCACACACAACATCGCGAATGCCCTATTTGATTTTCCACCTAACGTGGTTGCTGCATCGTTCGGCGGGAATCCTCTCTCCGCCAAGTTCGCCCTGCTTAGGCGCGATATCCCTGCCGTAGGCACGGGTGCTTCGGTTGGCTCTGCCGAATGCCTAAAGCGCTGCGAAGCTGAAGGCTCCAAGTAGGTAGTCTATGGTATGCCCAGGACCATTGAGATCCATCCAAGAGACCTGCGCTAACCCTCCCCCAGTCACTCTGTCCTTTCCTCCTTGCATTCCTTTCCTCGGCCTCAAAGAATTGGCAGCGGTACACAGCACCAGAGATCGTTTTGGGAAGTCATGCTCGGGTGGTGGTGCGTTTGGTCTTCGAGGTTTGTCCATATCTGTAGAACTTTCCCGGGCGGCCTTTTGTGATGCATAGAACTTGCATACTCGGCAGCGCACAGAAGACCGAGTTCGTGTGGAAGCGGTTGTCTTTGGGGCGGCATTCTTTCGACGGCCAAGGAGCCATAAGTCGACAACATCGTAGTAATAATTCAGTGTCCTGCACTTCCTGACCCAAACTTCCGCGCTACCCAAATAGCGCCAAACTCTTCGTACTCCTGTTTTGTGACAGAGTATTTCAGCATGTCTGGGTGCCTGGCCAAGTTGGCACCGCCATGCCAGGTGCTCGTGATGGGGTCAACAGGGTGCGCAACCCTCACAATGCAAGCGTCTGGGACTCTCTTGACCAACTCCTTCTCCAAGCGCTGGATGAAGCCAGGAAACAGAGCGTTGCCGCCGACAACAACTATGTTGGCGAGAAGACCTGGCCAAAGACCAATAGGCAGCTCGGAAAGCGACTGCATGATGACATCGGCCAGTCCGGGTTGTCGTAGGCCTATATCAGAGGGCTCGAAGAGGAGCTCGGGCACAGAGAATCGCTCGTTCCGCAGCGTTAGGATGTCCTCGTCGTTGTCCGCCGCGCGTGCCGCCATCTTTTTCGCCTTGGTGTGCACAGCCGGATCATAGTCTCGCACAATTCCCTTCGTGCGAGTGTGGAAGTCGGGCAAAACGTAGTCTTTGGCGATGCCGGCTCCACTCACATATGATTCCCGCTTTTCGCCTCGAGTCCCCTTCCAGGTCTTCTCGAGGTCGCCGTTGAAGTCCAACGAAACGTAGCTAGCCTGTTCCTTGATCTCGTTGACAATGTATGTATCATTGCGCATGTCGTAGTACCGAAGTGAAAGAAGGCGGGTCAGATAATTCGTCAGCAGCTTGCCTCCGACGTCGAGTCTACGGACAGCAGACAGGAGCGGTCGCCCATTCAGAAGGGGCATAACGACCGTACTGGAATAGCCAGAGTCGATAAGAAGGACGACCTCGGCTGGGAGCTGTGGTATCGTACTCGGATCTCGTGGGGTCTGGAGAATGCCTTGGATGTCGTGGTATGCATTGAAAGATGCTCCTGGACCATCAATTAGTATATTGCAAGGCCATCAAATATTGAGCAAGACATGCCTATGCCCCTGTAATAGCTCGCGAATTGGTATTCCTCAAACACAACCTGGTCACAATTGGACTGTAGGATCGGAAGGGAGTTGGGCTGTTCCGTGAGAAGCAGCCTGGTCTCGGTCGGGTCGCATTTCTGCGGTGCCTTGTCGTCGAAAAACTCATGGTCCCAAATCTCTTTCTGCGCTTCCCAATTCACGATGAAACCTTTCTCTACTGGTCGGCGAAACTGTATCTCTCCGAAATCGCGGCATTTTTCGAGGTCCGACGCGACGTAGACCTTCCTCGCTCGGTCGCGTGCGATGCAATTAGGGATTATTCGTGGCTCTTCGGTGAGCTCGTCGGACACGAAGCCAGCTTTGATGGTGTACGCGCCACTGTCGAGGACGAGGGTCCTTGATGGAGGCGCAGGGCCCGGAGCTTTGGTTTTGCGGCCTCCGGCCATTTGAGAGGAATCGCGCAGTCGTAGCTGGTGACACGGGACAAAATAGAGTCGCGCTCGGCTTGCGACGGAAGTTTTGGTCCAGTCCTTCCCACAAGCTCCACGTCATCGGCCGAAGCGTAGGTGGATCCCATGGCTCATCTCACCGATGGTAAGTATACCCCACATCGGTCAAACCTCGGTGAGTCTCCGTTCACCGAGCTGTGAACAATGTCTTCATGTTCCGCACACGAGGCACACATTCATCAATTGGAGGAACAAAAATTTGAGTCATAGTATTAATTGATTGCTTATATGACTGAGAAACCCATTTAATGTTTTTATCTGAACCCGTTCGAGTCTCAGAGCAACCAAATCGTCCAGTCTCCTAGAAACTCGGATGGCGCAAGCCAAAGAGATTGGCAAGGGAAAGCACAAAATATGTTGACATAATTCAAAACTGCTGAGAAACTCCCCCAAATATTTTTCTGCGATTCCTGTGCTTCGTGCGTCAATCATGCTTCTCACCTTCCAGTAGAGTGCCCTGGGCCGAATAAGCTGGCCCGTGGCGACTTACGATTTCTCCATTGGTATTCACACCTATGAAATCCTCGATAAGTTCGGCTGGGGTCTCGATGATATCCTCGTCAACGGTCCTACAAGAGTTGTGCGCGGCTACGACTGGTACACAAGACTACTTGGCAAGGCCGAAAAGGAAGGGGGGCTTCTAGGTCAGTGGCAAACGGACGGCAGATTATGCAGGTAAAGAAATTTGGTTTGGTCTTGCAATCCAAGGTTTGCCAGATAGTCAACTCATTTAGAACACAGCTGCTTCTTGAACCATACGAGATCGGGGATGCCCAACTTGGACTACCTGCATGCCTTCATTTCCATTTCTCCGGACCTTACTTTGGGCAAGTTCGGATGATAAGGCTCCGATAGTCGACTGCATTGCGACCATGAGCGCCGGCTGTGGTACCCTAGAATTTGACCACGAAGCTCGCTACCACCATTCTCGAATGCCAAGCACCCAGATTAACACCTTGGCCAAAAAGCAGTCATTGGGGGATCATGAGACGTGATTCAACGAACCAACTAGATCAGGCAACTGGCGGAGAAGGTATCATCTCAGGCACCAAGTAACCTGTTTCATGAGACATGATCTGAATGCCAGTAAAACATTACCTGAAAATCAAAAGTTCAATCACTTCGGGGGTTTTGCGAAATACTAGGTGACCAAGCCTAATTTGTATCGTCTACGACTTGACAAGCATAAAAAGCTCTCCCTCCAGAGTATTATCACTCGCCACGAACAACCTAGAGAAAGAACGGTCCCAAGCAATACCCGATGGCCTGAAGCAAGTCGCACCGGTGCAACTGCCCACATTCGTGCTCCAGAAGATATCACTATATCCCGTCTTCGAAGTCGGGGCAGCGACAGGGTCGTACTGGCCATTGGAAAGCTTCGTGAACGGCACTACAGAAACCTTGAAGCCAGTCGCCGGCGATCTATCCCATGACCCGTGAAGCGTAACGTACAGGTTTTGAAAGTTCTGATCAAAGACGGATGCGATTGGCGCGCTGTGAGCTTGCAATGAAAGACGGGGCGGAATGGAGCGTTGGGTGCAGGTGTCGTCGTTGAAAGTCGTGTTGGGAGCAACTACGAACTGCTGACCCACGGCGAAGGACCTGTCCGTGATGGCGGAGGGTTCCCAGACTGTGAAGCAGGTCGGGTAGCCGTACCAATCTTCGTTGGGCTTGGAAGGGTCTCCGACTGTACAAGGGTCAGCCTTTTGCAACTGTCCCCTAGGTGAAAATCGATCGAAGCTTACGGAAGTTGAGCTCTTCGGCAGGGTTGTCGTTGTGGATATCATAGGTCCGGCCATTTACCGTACGAGCCAAGTCATTGCCGCTATTCTCGACACCCCAAATCCTATAAGAGTGCGTAAGTATCAAGGTGAGAAACGAGAAGAAGGGTCGGAACGTACATGTTATTCCCATCCGCAGAGAGGGCAACCTCGTTACGCAGACCCCAGCCTAGGAACCACCCCTGGGAGGCATAAGTCCAGCCCCCGGAAGGCACGTTGCGCATGTCAAACACCTTCACAACAGCACGCCCGACACCCTTGTTGAGTGACTCGTAGTCGAAGTTGTTGTATGAACCCTGCTGAATGACAAGCAGATGCGGCGTGGCCGGTGGAATGATCAGTGCTCTCGTCGGATGGCCGCCCTGTTGCATGCCCTTCACAACAACCGTCTGCGCACTCACACTCTGTGCCTGTGCATCATACGTGAAGGACCAAGCCGTAGTCATAGAACTCACATACAAAGTCTTCCCGTCGGGGGTGAAGCCGATGCCGTGATTGAGGGAGGGGTTGTTGATCAGGGTCTTGGACGACGAGATGCAACCGTCGCTTCCGAAGGTGTGCACCGTCACGCCACGACCAGACTGCACCACCAAGAGGTTTCCCAGAGAGTCAACAGCCACACCACGGGGGCCGCTAAGAGAGCCTGCGAGCTTCACGGCCCTCCAGCCGGTGGCGGTCTGGTATCCAAAACGGAAGGCGCTCACGCCCGCGCACGAGTTAGGAGCGGGAGGCACGGGGCCTCTGGATACGATGCACGACGTCGCGGTGGAACTCGGGGCGGAGACAGTCGTGAACGAGCTGCTTGGAGGGACTCCCGTCCGGGTGACCGTCGTCTGGAGCGTTGTGACGGTGCGCACCGTGGCTGTGGAGGTGGCTGTCATCAACGTTGTTACGGTCGTGGTAGTGTCTGGTGGCTCACTTCCGCCACTTTCACCTGCGGCCCACGCATCAAAATCGGGAGACTGTGCAGGCGCGAAGTTGTGGTTCCAGTGTCCTGTACGCTCGTGAATGCCGAACGTCGTCTCGTTGGATGTCGGGTCGTCGACTGGAACTCCTGAGGAGGCATATGCTAGGTAGTTTTCTCCGTCGGGATTTAGAGCCGTCGGGTCGTTTCCGAACGGGGCAAAGTAAGTGCAGCCTTTGCAGAGTGTAGTAACTGAGAAGTGCGTTGTGTTCACTACAGTTCCGGGAAGAACCGTATATACGGCATCCTCGTAAGGTGGAGGGGTAAAGTAGCCGCTATCTCCCGTCAATATGGGAATCACCCAGAGGAAGTCTAATATTTACAAAGCCATGCGGGAGGAGACAGTGACGTTCTCGCCGTTGACCCAGACGATGGTTAGAGGGTTGTAAGTCATGGCTCCTCCCCATGCTAGACCGGCCCAACCGACTTCAATAGGCGCGGTGATCTGAACTATCGCATCGTACGAATCGCCTGAAGAGGCTCCCTCAGGTATGGCAATGCCAAAAGTGATGCCGTTTTCACTAGTGTAAGATGTGTAAGATGCAAAACATCGACCCAAGCTATCGCAATACGCCGATTGCTCCTCTTGCGCAGTGCCTGATGAATGCCTCAGTAAGTGGGATATCTGAGATCCAGTGAGGCTGTTCATACCAGAGCTAATGAAGGCTGCTATGCCTAGACCGCCGAGTATCCAGCGCATGATGCCGACCCTGCTGTCTGTGGAATGTGCAAAACAGCTCATTAGAAGATTTTGGCAGGCCGTTGCGAAGGGCCTATATGTAGGATTGGGCAGACTTTAAACATTTGACGATTCGAGCAGGCTCGGAACGTCGCTCGATGCGATGGATGCTGTGCGAATGCAGTGTCTACCGAGGGATAATCAGTGTTGGGCGAGGTGTGCATGGCTCGGATGTTCCGGGATATGGATTTACGCCCAAATATAGGTTATTTGTATTAATTACATATTAACACTGAATTTTATATAGATAGGCTAAATTAGCCCCTTTTTACTAAAAAACGGGTCTCGCATTATAATTGCTAGCTATATTATTACCTAATAGTTACAAGCCTAGTTAATTTCTAATAAGAGCATTTATCGTGAAGTCGTTATTTAATAATCTATAAAAGCTATTAATTAGCAAAGCAACTTATAATCCTATAACTAAAGTTATTACGACCCTAGTATCTAATTTAGCTAAGTAACGCAACTAATAATTATACTAATAGAATAATAAGCTAGGGAAGTCTAAAGAGATTAGCTAGGCTCCCTTAAATATAATATTATTAAAAGAATCCCCTATTATAAGAGGAAAAGCTAGAAAAGCCCCCTCCTTATTAATAATGAATCCCTTATCTAATAATAACTAACTAAATAAGAGCTTAAAATAAGCTTAGAAGATATAAATACTAATACCCCTTATTTATAAAGCGATAATAACTAGGTTAAATAATATAGCTATATTATAATAACTACTAACTAGTATAGAATTAAAGATTATACTAATCTAGATAAGACTATTACTAATAATAAGCCTAATCTTATCCTTCTAGATAATAATAAACTATTATTTAATAATAGAGCCCGAATTGCTAAACTATAGTATTAGGGCTAGCTAGAAGAATATAAGTATATTAGAGATAACTTAGTAAAGCTAAGTAAAGATATTATAACGTCGACTAACTAGGTCTATCTAAGCTAAGTTACTAATAAACCTAACGCTTAATCGATCCTTAAGGCTCTATAAAAGTAACTTTAACCTAATGACTATATAAGATAATACTATATTCTTTAGTAATATAATACCTATCTCTATTTAATTAAGAGATCCTAGTTATCTAAATAATTAATTATATACTAGGAGATCCTAGAGGAAGCTATATAAGCTAAGACTCTATCCTTAATAAGTCCTATTATATAAGTATCTAACTTTCTTGTTACTATTAAAGAGGTCGCTGTAGAGTACTATATAGGAGCCGCCTTTTCCTTCTTAGATAATAACTATAGAACTAAGGGCTAGAGTAGAATAGAGTAAGCTACTCTTATATAGACTATAGGTATGGATTAAGCTTATAAGTTTCGCTATTAGGTCTATATATTTTATCTAGATTAGCTAACTCTATCTAAACCTCTAATAAAGTTAGCAAAGGGAATAAGCTTTATAAATTAGTAGGGAGAGGATAAAAAAGCAATAACTTCGACTTTAATATAGAAAGCTATAACTTTGAGAACTTCTAATTACTAGAAGGATAATAAGCCGAAGTATCCTGCTTATAAGAAGTACTATTAGATAATAGACTGCTTCTATATAAACCCTATAATTAGGCCCAAGTTATATAATATAAACAACTCTATAAATAAAGCCTATATTAATATAGGAAACAAGTAGTTATAGAATCTAAGGAATAGCAAGGTATAAATAAAGCTAGAGACCGCGATTAAGGAGTTAAGGGCTAGGTTAAGTAGTAACTAGAGGAATAATAGTTATTAACTATTACAAAGCCGCTCTTAATCTTAGGAACGCCGCGATAATATATATATTTCCCTCTATAGCTAGGATACTTAGAATAATAATAAAAGCTCTTATTCTTCTTCCTTCTATAGCAATAACTAAGCTAGTTTTATAGTAGGCAACGCTCTCTATAATAGCGTTATTATTAACTATAGTATTGCTTTTTATATCTATAATAATATTGACTATATAATTAACCTTAACTACTAGAAAGGGCTAGAACCGATAGGAACTAGAAGGATAATAAATAATATAGCTCTACCTATAAACAGGTAAGAATATTAAGAGTAGGCTTAAAAGATATATAGAATAATTCACAGATCTAATTAAAAGAAATTATCTAAATCTAGCGCTAATTTACTAAGGAAAATACTAAAAAACGAGGTATAGGGTTATTAAGGTATTAAATAGTAATAATATCTATATTCTCCTCCTATCTACTATACTCCTCTCTTCTACGCTCTACTCTATAGTCTTCCTATAATAGGTCTATATACTAAGGGAGTTTTCTAAAAGTTATATAACTAAGTCTATCTTATCCTATTTTAATTATCCCCTCGAGACTTTTTATAATATTATAAAAGAGAGTCTTAAAAAATAAATAAAACTACTTTATAGAAATAGTAAATAGACTCTATTTATAGATCTAATTTATTAATAATATCTTCTAGATAAGTAATCTTATTATTAAGAAGATCCCTTAGGTTTAACTATCTTCTACTATAAGTTATATCGTATGGTGGCGTTCGCAGCACCTTGCTGGAAGGTCGACCTTTTGGGTTGAGGAGTTATCTCGTATGGGTAGCTTTCGCAGCACCTTTAGCACCTTGCTCGAAGGTCGACCTTTTAGGTTAAGGAGTCATCTCATATAGTAGCTTTGCCACGAGAGCCTCAGTAGCCCGTTCGGCTCCGATATAATTAGCCCCGGTGTAGCGCGCGTCCGACTCTGTGCGAGGGTTTGCTTGCGAGTAGTAGGAACGTATAGGGTTCCTATATTGTTTTCCTTAACTAGTAGAGGGTATAGGTCAAAATACCTATATAGTGTTTCCCGAATTATGCCTGCGAACTAGGTGAATTTGTTATAGTCTTTTTGCGAAGGGGCTGCGGCGTAATTCCGAGCTCAAACTATAAGTTATATCTTAAGAATAGCCTTATTACTTTTTCTTTTTTATTATACTCCTTATCCTACTCTAATCCTTAGTATAGCTAAAACTACCCGCCCTATTATATTAGGTATAAGAAGTTATAATAATACGCTCCCTTAGGCGTATTCTACTTAATCTAATCCTACTAGTTAACCCTCTACTAGATATAGTCTATATAGCTATAGTTATACTTATTTAAAGGCCTAGGCCTCTTAGGATATAATAATATATCTATAAGTATAGTTCTTAGGCGTTACTTAATAGTTATATTATAACTTAGCGTCTATAAGACCTATAACTAAAGCTAATATCTAAGGTATTTAAGCTTATTATCTAGTATTTTAAATAAAATAGACCTAGATAATACTAATAATCTATAAATAGGTCGAGGAATATTTACTATAGGAAATAGCGTAATATTATTATTATTCCTAAAGTCTATTATATTATTATCTATAGGTAAAGGAGGAGGAGGGTGTAAAGGGAAGAAAGGTACTTTCTTAAAGTCTTCTTAGCTTAATAGGGTATCTTATAAAGCTATGGTACTATTAATAGTTAAGTTATAGAACTCTATAGTAATTATAAATATATATTAAGTAACTAAGGGGACTTTAGAGTTAGAGAATAATACGCTATTACTTAAGGTTATACTACTAAAACGTAGAAATAGTAATCCTTCTTAAATTAAAGCTCTAGCTTATTTAATATATTAGAAGCTATATATAAATCTATCGCTCTACTAAACTAAATTAAGTACGTAGGTATTAATTAATAGGAGCTTTTAGAGTTATAGAGGGGCTCCTATCTTATAATACTATATATTAAGGTCCTATATAGCCTTAATAAAGCGCTAATTACTATTCTAGTTCTATATAGAGTTA
>JAVHLU010000121.1:0-91777 GCA_036785755.1 Colletotrichum ledebouriae
TATTAGATCGCCTTCTACTAAAGAGAAAGAAAAGGATACTTATAAAAAGGATTATACTAATTTTTATACCTATATACGCTTTAACTTTAGCTTTATAGACCTATTTATATAATATTCGCCTTAATTTCTTATTAAGACCTAACTAGCTTCTTATTCTCTTTTCCTTTTTACCCCCCCTATATATTATATAAATATATCTACAGACCCTATTTTCCTACTTTAATTTATAATATAAAGCCCTAAGTAGTTTATAATTTCTATAAGGTTAAACTCTAGAGATAGCTTTATTATAAAAGGGTAATAAGAGTATATAAACCTAGCTTTAGGGTAATATTCCTAAGCCTATTAATAGTATTTATTATAAAGGAGTAAGAAGTTAAACTTAGCTATAGCTATAACTATAATATCTACTAGAATTTAGGATTATAAGATCTCCTTAATACTATTAAATTCTCTACTCCTCCTTATTTTATTATTACGCTTAATTCTATACTTATAGCGCTTATAGATACTTAGATTATTATATAAGTAACTCTCTTAACTTTTATAGAAGAAGTAGTTAGTATAAGGAGTACTTAATATAGAGATATACTTAAAGTATAGTTTATAAATATAAATACTAAATATAGGCTTCTAAGTAGTATAGGCCTGCTCTTATAATAAAGATAAAGTACTATATTATAACTACCTTAGGATTAAATAAATAAGCTATATATAGCTACTATATATTAAAAGACCTTTATCTCCTATAAGCTAGTAGGGAAAGTAGTAGAGGTATAGATAAAGACTTAATAGTAGAATTCTCTAGACCCCTTAATTACCCTAAATATTTATTTAAAGTCCTATTTACTAAGATAAGCCTTCTAGAAAGCTAGCCTTATTACCTTAGTAGTCTTATTAGATAATATATATAATATAAAAGCTACCTCTAAGTATTTATTATTAGGGATATTAAGTTAAAGCTAAATAAGGCTTATAGCTACTTAAGAATTATAATTATTAACTAGAGGGTATAAAGATATTAAAAAGAAGGGAAAGAATACCTAAAGTTAGTTATTAAAGTACTAAATAAAAAGAGGTATATTATTTTTCTTTATTTTAGGTATAGGGATATTAGGACTAAGGACCTAAAGGGTTATAACTAATAAGAGATAATAAGGATAAGGTTAATTAGTATTTTTAATACCTAAGATAAGGAAGTTATAATTAGCTATAATAAGAAGATATAATTCGTAAATATAAAAGAGGAATTATAAAGGGGTTAAATAAAGATTAAAGTAGCTAGCTAAGAGTAGTTATTATAAGAGGAGAAGTTAATAATAGAGAATAGAGGAGGATATTTATTTAATTTATAACTAGACTACTTATTTTAATAGCTACTACTAACTATTATTTCCTTTATTCTTTCCTTATATATAACTACTCTAATTTACTATTCTATTTATTATAGGGTTTTTATCCTAAGTTTATTTTATTTTATTAAGGCTAAAGAGGGTAAGGGAGGAGAGTTAATTATTCCTTCTATAGGCTACTAATGAATTACTATATTATTAAAGTAATTAATAGATATAAAAACGTACTCCTTACCCCTTAAGCCCTCTAGTTTCTCTCTCCCCTATATATATATATTATTTCCTTTTAAACTTAACTTATCTACTAATTATATAATATTAACTACTATATTATAGCTCCTCCTTTTCTTTAAATATTACTTCTATTTAGCTCTTTAGTTTATAGATTACTCGCGCTTTCCCCTTATTAACCTTTCTCCTAATATATTATAATAAGGAAAGTTATCTTTTATAATAATAAAGTATTAGATATAGAGATCTAGGAGTTAAGATCTTTAAACCTTCTTATCCTTAAAATTAGACTTTTAATAGAGCTTATATTTAATAAACTAAGTATAAGTAGGTTTTAAGTATAGGGATAAAATAATAGAGATATCCTAGGCTTTAGACCTCCTAATAAGCTTAGTTACTAGCCTTAGCTAATTAAATATAATACGTACCCTCTACCTAGGATAGATAATATCTCTAATTAAATAGACCTTTTTAATTTAATATTAAAATATATCTTTATTAATAAGACTTTAGAGGTAGTAGAGGAGATAATTCGCTCTTCATACTTATAGTAAGTTATAGCTAGTATATTTAATACTATTAGTATACTTAAAATAATAACTCTAATATATACTAAGGATATCTTAGTAGTTACTTACTATATTACGAGGCTTACTAAGCCTAGCTAACTACTCTATTATAAGATAGTTAGAGGTATAGTAAACGATTTTAAAGATAGAGATATAAGGGATATTATAATTACCTAAATTAAAGCTAAGTCCCTTAATATACTCCTTATTTATCTATAAGCGCCTAAGTCTATTAAGGTAGTTATTATAGGTCTACTAATTAACTTATTAGATAGGAAAAACTAGTTTTATTAAGTTCGGAATTACGCCGCAGCCCCTTTATAAAAAGACTATAACAAATTCACCTAGTTTGCAAGTATAATTCAGGAAATACTATATAGGTATTTTAACCTATACCCTCTACTAGTTAAGGAAAATAATATAAAAACCCTATATATTCCTACTACTTATAAGCAAACCCTCTAAATATTATAAAGTTAGACGCGCGCTATACTAGGGCTAATTATATTAGAGCTAAATAGGCTACTAAGGCTCTTATAGCAACGCCCTCGTTAAACCTTCTAGTAAGGTACTACGAAAGCTACTATATAAGATAACTTCTTAACCTAAAAGGTTAACCTTCTAGTAAGGTATTAAAAGTAAATACTACTATATAAGAGGTAACTCCTTAACTAAAGAGGTCTTTCCTAAGAGGTTCTTATAGCTAGAAGCATAAGAAGCTCTGCTACTACGAGCAGGGCCTTATGCCTCTCCCTCTTCCTTATCTAACCCACGATAAATCCTTAACCATGTCGGCACTAGACCCCGCAGTTATCAATGTGAAGTTGAAGATCGTGAGGCTGTCTAGTGGGGCACGTATAAGTGCGGCTATGGTTGGGAAAGGTGGTCGGCAATTACGATCACGTGACTAAAGGCTATGTATTATTAGGAGGCGCGGAGTTAGAAGGTCTATTGCACTTAAGCAGGTAAAATCACTATGCAGTAGCTAGAGGCTAAAACTAGTTTTATAATAATTAGTAATTAAGGAGAGGAGCTAAAGGATAACTATAAACTCTAATATTTATTACTAGGAGCTTTCTACTAAGATATAAGGCTAAGGAACCTTTAATAAAGTAACTATACCTAATAGAACTTTAATATATAGACCCTCTACTATAAGCCTCTAGTCTCTATTTTATTAACTAGCTTAGGTTTTTTATATAAATTAGAAGCCTAATACCTCTAAAGTAGCCTATTAAGATAAGATATTAAGCTTAAATTAATTATTTATTAAAGGTTTTTTTTTAATAAAATACCTCCTAAAGGATACTAGACCTAACTAAGAGTAGATAGAATCCTATATAATTAATACTTTAAATTAAGAGATAAAGATATTAGGAAAAGGATAGTTTAAGAAGATATTAAATATTAAATAGTTAAATATACCTCTTAATTTATAGACTTAGAGGTTTCCTCTCTAGATAGGATAGATATTAACCTATTAATACTAAAAGATATTAATTTATAAATTAGTTTAATAATTCCTATTAATTTAGAAGAGTTAGATAGAGAGGAAGGATTATTAAAGGAACTAAATATCTAGAGTATAAAAAAGAAGGAATAACTATAAGAAGTAAAAAAGGGATTATAACTTATAGTAACTAACTAACTTTATAAAATATCTTAACTACTCTAGGTTTATATAACTATTTATATCGCCCTACTTAGCTCTTACTACCCTAAGAGATATTATATTTAACCCTATTAATACCTTAGTAGGATTTAATATTATTAGACCTAAAGGGAACCTTATCTTAAATAAAACTAAGCTTATACTAGTAGTCCTATAATATATATAATAGAACTAAGAATCTATAAATTACTTAATAACCTAGTATAAAAGAGGGTTATTTATTATAACTTTAGCTTAAGTAGAATATTTATTAGACCTTTATAATATATAAGGGAAGCTAATAAGATAAGAGGAGTTAGATAGTTTAGAGGTTATAGCTCTTTTTATATTTATAATTAAGGGCTACCCTCGTAATATCTATATTCTAATCTATAAATTAGCCTAATAACTTAAGAAAGAAATTAATAAAGCTTTTATAAAGCTTAAAAGAGTAGAGGCGAAGAATCTCTAGGATACTATTAAGGCCTTCTTTCTACTAGACTATAGTAATTATTACTAGGTTATAATTTTTATAAACTAGTTAACTAGCTACTACTTCTATTATAACTCTATATAGGACTAGAATAGTAATTAGTAGTTTATTAAGGCTATATAAGACCTTAATACGTAGTATTATAAGATAGGAGCCCCTCTATAACTCTAAAAGCTCTTATTAATTAATATCTATATAGTTAATTTAGTTTAGTAGAGGGATAGATTTATATATAGCTTCTAATATATTAAATAGGCTAGAGCTCTAATTTAAGAAGAATTACTATCTCTATATTTTAGTAATATAACCTTAAGTAATAGCGTATTATTCTCTAACTTTCAAATCCCCTTAGTTACTTAATATATATTTATAATTACTACTAAGCTCTATAAGTTAACTATTAATAGTAATATAGCTCTATAAGATACCTTATTAAGCTAAGAAGACTTTAAGAGAGTACCTTTCTTCCCTTTATACCTTCCTACTCCTTTACTTATAGATAATAATATAGTAAACTTTAGAAATAATAATAATATTATACTATCTCCTATAGTGAATATTCCTTAACCTATTTATAAATTATTAGTATTATTTAAGTCCGCTTTATTTAAAATACTAGATAATAAGCTTAAATACCTTAGATATTAGCTTTAGTTATAAGTCTTATAGATACTAAGTTATAGTATAATTATTAAGCTATACCTAAGAACTATACTTATAGATATATTATTATATCCTAAGAGGCCTAGTCCTTTAAATAAGTATAACTATAGCTATATAGACTATATCTAGTAGAGAGTTAACTAGTAGGATTAAATTAAGTAGAATACGCCTAAAGAAGCGTATTATTATAACTTCTTATACCTAATATAATAAAGCGGGTAGTTTTAGCTATACTAAGGATTAGAGTAGGATAAAGAGTATAATAAAGAGGAAGAAGTAATAAGGCTATTATTAAGATATAACTTATAATAAAAGATAGTTAAACCTAAGGGACCTTCTTAATAATAAGATCGCCTATTTAGAAGATATTATTAATAGATTAGATCTATAAATAGAGCTTATTTACTATTTCTATAAAGTAGTTTTATTTATTTTTTAAAACTCTTTTTTATAATATTATAAAGAGTCTTAAGGGGATAATTAGAATAGAATA
Source organism: Colletotrichum ledebouriae (assembly GCA_036785755.1). Classification (NCBI taxonomy): domain Eukaryota; kingdom Fungi; phylum Ascomycota; class Sordariomycetes; order Glomerellales; family Glomerellaceae; genus Colletotrichum; species Colletotrichum ledebouriae. The sequence goes on from JAVHLU010000121.1 coordinate 5,453, forward strand.
AGATAGACTTAGCTATATAACCTTTAGAAAACTCCTTTAGTATATAGACCTATTATAAGAAGACTATAGAGTAGAGCGTAGAAGAGAGGAGCGTAGTAGACTTTAGGATAGTATATATATATTATTATAATTAGTACCTTAATAATCCTATACCTTATTTTTTAGTATTTCCTTAGTAAATCCGCGCCCGATTTAGATAATCTCTTTTAATTAGATCTATAAATTATTCTATATATCTTTTAAGCCTACTTATAATATTCTTACTTATTTATAGGTAGAGCTATGTTATTTATTGTCTTTCTGGTTCCTATTGGTTCTAGCCCTTTCTAATACCTCTATATTACTATATATCTAGTACTAGTAATAATATACTATATACTAGTACGCGAGGTCGCTTAAGATTCCTAAGATCTAAGGGGTTATTATAACTAAGCGCTTCCTTAAGGTAATTAGTAAGTATATAGCGCCTATATAAGTATAGAACGCCCTTATTAAGGTTATTATAGCTAAGTAGACTAGCGCTATACCACGCCCCCTTATTAAAATAGCTTTAATATTTACTACCCTTATTACCTAGTAATTAAAGTAGCCTAGTACCCTTATAAGTATATTTACTATATTAATAGATATACCTAAACCTATTATTACTAAAACTCTATAATAAAACGAGATAATAATAGGGATTATATATAATACCCCTATAAGTATACTTACTATTAGCTAGTATAATATTATAATCGCTTCCTTTTAGTAGTTGAGCCTAATAAAGCTAAATAAGTTATTTAGCTTATAAAGCTAGAAAAAGAAGCTATCCTAGCTACCCTTTATATTAATAAGTTTTCCTACTTATATAACGCGCTATAAGAAGAGGGTAGTATAAGACCCTCTATTAAATACCTAATAAATATTATAATATAAGCTATATTTATAAGTAGATTACTCTTATCATTATTATTATAATTAGTATAAGCCCTCCTAGCGCGCTAACCCCTTTATAAGTAGATTACCCCCCCTATTATTATAGCTATAGCTAAGCCCCCTTAATTAGACTACTCCTCTTATTACTAAGTAGATTACTCCCCTCTTTTTCTTATTATTCTATAAGTAGCGCTAAGTAGGATCCCTAAGGCGCTACTCTCCTTATTATATTTAGTTATAAATAGCTTTACTTCTTATTTAGCCTTATAGGATACTATATAGCTAGGGGGTATATTATATAGGATAGGGCCTATATATATAGTTACGCGTAGTCCTACCCGTTCTAGAGTAGGTATATATATATCCCTTTCGGCTATATACCCCTATTTAGAGCGAATTCTTCTAATAGATATCTCGATATAGATAATATATACTCCTTCGCTATAGACTTCGTCCTATATACCCCTCTTCACAACGACCCTACCCCTTGAGCGCTTGTAGCTATCGCGATATCTCGGAAGGGCTAGGCGGCGGCATTATTGCTCGAGATTGGCGCCTGTGAGTGCTTCTTTTTCAGTTATCAATCGCGGGCATGGCAGCGATAACCTCTGGCTTTCTTATTCCATGGTTATACCCTCTTTATCAGAAGTATCTGAGTATCTGCAGCCATGAGCTTGTTGCATGGATGAACATGGGTGGCAAAAAAGGCACCAGAAGATAGCCTCTGATCTGGCGTCTTTTTGCCACACGTGTTCAGACAAATATCTGCAGCCATGAACTTTTCGCATAGAACTTGAGATGCCTTCTGTTCTGAAGCGGACGACCGATCAGGATCTCCAAATGCAATCGGGACACGTCACTGATACTGCGAGAAAAAAGCATTTGCGAGAAATTCGTCTGATGCCGAGGAAAAATAAGACCCGACACAAGCAGACTTTCTTAAACCTAGAACCCTTTAGATAGAATTTGGTTCTGCTTGAGGGCCGAAACCTAGCTTGTGATGTTCTCGGAGAACCCCACTGAGCTTTGGACTGGGTCACCTGTTTGAGGAGCGAAAACGGCATTCTCAGGATAATGTTGCCCTCGACTGCAAGCCTGGACCTTTTACCACTGCATCCGGAGCCCTCCGATTCTTGTACTGACATCGTGCGTTTGGGGTTGAATTGAATGACTTCCTCATCGCCTGAAGATGATGAACCCATTTTCTTGGAATAGGTTTCTGCTTTGGGGCCCTCTCGTGCCGGCAATTCTCTTTCTGTGGCCCAATCTAGCAACTCATGTGTCGTCAGTTCTTACCATCCAGCCACTACCAAAGACATACTCCATTCGTATCCTGAGCTACGACCCTCTGATTATCTACGTGGTGGGGTTTTTATCTTGGGCTGAGAGAACCTACTTGCTGCGACTCGGGTAGGTTGTCTAGAAAGACGCCTGTCGCCGGATACTAAGATGGTTCTAAAGGGATTCGTTGTTCGAGAGATCCACGGTCTACGTGGGAGAGAAGAAAACACATGAGTACGAAGAGGACCGGACCAGCAGCACAGCGTACCTCCCGGACGAAGACCCAATCGTTCAACGCGTAGTGAAAAGGGCCTCCGAAATCCAGGGCTACACACCAAACGATCTGCACGAGCCACTCCAACTAACTCGTTATCAAGCCGGTCAACTGTTTAGTCCCCACTTGGACCCTCTGGAGGACTACAACAGTACATCCACTCATCGTCTGACGACCATATTTGCGATAGTCGAAGCATCTTGTGAGCGATGCGGGACCCAGTTCCCCAATCTCAAAATCAACTGGACGTTGGAGGACCAGAGCTGGTGTAAATTTGTAGAGTGTGAGAACCATGAGGCTCTGACTGTGAAGGCTGTGGCGGGGAATGCCGTGTTTTGGAAGAGTTGGGACAATTTTGGGAGGTTGGATGTACGGACAACTCATGCTGGACTGCCACCGGAGGGTGGTGTGAAGACCGGGTTGAATATTTGGACCGACGGCTAGACCTAGGCGGAATCCAGTGGTGATGATAGGGCAATTCGGCTCTTCTTTGTCTTCAACGAGAATGACCCAGGAAAAAGGGGGGAGAAAAACAGCAGCGCAGCCTTGTTCTTGTTCTAATTGCTGATGTTGTACTGTTACACGAACGTCATGACCAAAGCTAGGGTATGGAGCCGAACCGTGCAATAGTAGCCAATTATTTCCAGGCACCACCTTCATCTAGGGCCAATTGTTAGTATGAATATCCGCCTTGCCGTCCATCTGAATTTGATGTTGCTCTGATGTCGTTTGAGCTTAGCGCGGGTCAAGAGGGCGAGAATGGGTAGATTTTCGTGAGTCGAGTACCTTAAGGTACTGGATACGCAGAAGAATGTTTATCGCCTGTGAGATATTAGTCGCTGGTCTTGTACTTGACGAAATAATGCTGATCAAGTAGAGAGTAATGTTCAGAACAGCACAAAGAAAGATAACATGCGAGACAAGGGATATGCCTATATGTATCTTGCCAATTTTTCATCAGGAAATTGGAGAAGGGGAAGAAAAGAAAGAGGGACGCAACACACCTTTGTGCTTGGTAGTACCTAAGTGCTGGAGACGAGAATACGGCGGCGACGACGAAGATTCCTGATGCGCGATTAGCTAGAATTCTCCAAGTCGTATATAGCGCATGGAGTAGAGGGAACCACAGTCATGGTCGAGGGAGAGTCAGACGGTGCGTTTTGTAATAATCTGGGCTGTCGTTCACAGCCCATTGTATTGCTTCCGGCGACGTCATCATTCGTGGGAAAGGTGAACAGAGGCAAAGAGAAAAGATGTGATACATACGGAACTGTCGTCTCTCAAACACATATGAAGGTCTGCAGAGGAGTCGTTGTGTGGTGGGCTGGTCGACATTTTGCACTCGATCCATTTGGGAACGTGATTCAGTCGGTCCACATCTCGACTCGAAGGATAAAGGAACGTTTTGGGCAATCCGAAGTCTGAGATTAAGAAATTAGCGATTGTCGAACGGGCTTGGGTAATTGGTGTAAAAATCATTTGCGGCAGGGTTGAAGTAAGATACCTCCAGTGATCACTCATGTACGAAATCCCGGAGAGAGCAAGAAAGGCACAATAACATGACAAATTCAGCGACGAGAAAATAAGACTGACGAAAAATGTAGGAGATTGTGACTTACCAAGCTGGAAACTGGTGACTCTCAAGATGACGAGCCAGTGGCCTGGACGAACACGCCCAGTCCATCGTCCTGAAGATGGCGCGGAGAACACCCGCAGATCGGAACCAGTAGATAGAAGAGTGAACGAACTCAGACTCGACTCAAATGACGATCGAGAGGGAAGTTGTACGGTGCGCCGAGATAATGGAAGAAAATTGTGACGGGAAAAAAGAAAGAGACGTGTCCAGCCGAGAATGGACTGGGACGAAAATTGCAGGCACGCAAAAAACGAGCGTTGGATGGGAAAAAGACGCCCACGAGATCATTTTCAGTAACCGCGCTGTCGTCACTCAAGATTTTCGAGAAAGAGAACGAGATCTCCGTGGGGAGGAAGAGATGCTGAGCGTGCGGTGAGATCGGCGAACTTGCCGGAGGATTGGGGATGAAGAGGGAAACCAAGTGAAGAAACATTTTCGAGGATAATCTGGGTAGGGCCCTAACGAAAGTTCTGACGGTTTTACTATGCGGAGGAAGTAAATCGTGATGTAAAATCAGCTGAGCGACAAGTGATCTCTGGTGTCAAAAGGTCATGGGTGGTCGCCTTGCAACGAGACAGATAGGCGAACCGCTGTTGCTCCTGCGGAGGCTGCGACTTCTGGAGGTCACTAGAAGTGACTAAAACTTCAGCGTTAGGTGCCCTCAACAAAGCATCCTAATTGTTCCCCAAAGATAATTAAGCGTCAGTTGCCGTGGCGATTAGGAAGTCTTATTAGAAGCTCTGGTGCCAACATGTTTCGGGAAGCATGTCCACATCCAGCCCCACCCACGGCCCGGCCCCGTTCCTCTTAGTTGGCCAAAGCCCCACTTGATCCCGTTGTCCCAGCTTCAGGCACCGGAGACACAGAAGCAAGACTGAAATTTCCACGAACCTCCACTTCAATGCTGCCTAAGTCTGATTAGGCCGAGTAAAGTGACGTCTGCTACCTCTGAATCCGCTGGGAAGGCTTCGGTTCCCACGACGGATCACTTGCGTCGCAGAGTTCATCTGCAAGCCATCGCAAATTCGTTGCAAAGGATACCGAGTTGCGGGGACAGCCGAATTGGGAGATTTCGTTTTCCTTCGAGACCAAAATCATTCTCAGCTCAACCTCGAAAGGTACAGTTAGCTTGCTCCCACCATAGCATTGTCCACACTTTTTCGGAGTATTAATGTGCAAGACATGCGCACAATCGAGGTTACGTAAAATCAACAAAGAAGTCCAAGAACCTTTTCCGTGCTTTGAGCTATGGCATTTCACGAGCGTATCTCCAGCCTTTTAGCCACCTCGCTGTTTTCCAGAGGTTCTTGAACCACAATGAAGCTGCTTGAGATATGTCTTCGGAGCTTGATCTCTTTATCGAACCTTCTTATTCTCAAATCATCACTCGTGACTTATTACCCGGCTCTATCGTACTCGGTACCACCGACAACCACCGTCCAATCCTGATCTCCTCCAACGAAACCGCTGCGGTCAAGCGCGCCGCCGCATCATTAGCACTCGACTTCGGCTACAGGCTAGGCCAAAACGGCACGATCTTCTACGACAAACCAAGTTACAACACCTCCTCCCTAATCTTCATCGCCGATACCCTGGCCCGTTCAACTTTGATATCCAAGCTAGCATCGACGAACAAGTCAGCCGTCTCTGCAATGGAAGGGAAATGGAAGTATTATACCCATCAACATGTCAAAGACGCCTTCTCTCATATCTCTGACGCTCTTCTCGTCAGAGGAAGCGACAAGCGCGGCAAAGTCTACGGGCTCTACTCCCTCATCCGAGCAAATCGGCGTCTCACCATGGTACTTCTGGGCTGACGTCCTCATGCGCCGCCCGAATTCAAGGTCCTCCCTCGGTCAAAATACCGCGGCATCTTCATCAACGACGAAGAATCCTGCCTAACCGGCTGGGCGCGCACCCGATTCCCCCTCGCATCCTCGGACCCTCGCCGCCCGTTCACCTCGACCTTCTACGCCCACATCCTGCGCCTAAAAGGAAACTACCTGTGGCCGGCGATGAAGTACAGCATGTTCTACCTCGACGACCCGCCCTGAACGGATATCTCGTGGACGAGTTCGGCGTCTTGATAGGCACGAGTAACTACAAGCCGGTGGCGAGGGCGTACATCTAGCAGCAGACCAGGCTGACAGGGCGCTGGGACTGGCGTCTGAACAAGGAGAATATCGCGCGCTTCACGGAGTTCGGGGCGAATAGGTCCAGTGGGTGGGAGACGCTGTACACGATGGGCATGCGGGGCGAAGGGAACACCGAGTCGCGTTCCCTGACGCCGGAGCAACTTGAAGAGATCATCGGAGTGCAGCAGTCGATCATCACGGAGACGCATAAAAAATCTACCGAGGCCGTTCCACAGACCTGGGCACTCTACCAGGTTGTCTTGTCTGTCGGATACCAAGATTCGTTCACTAAAGGGGTTGATGATGACATTGGAAGTCGGAAAGTACTATCAAGTAGGGCTCCAGATCCCCGACGACATAACTTTCCTCTGGGCGGACGACAATTTTGGCAATCTGCTCCGCGCCCCTTATCCTAATGAAACCTCTCGAACCGGCGGCGCTGGTTTGTATTACCACGTCAACTACGTCCGCCGAGCCAAGATCTACGAGTGGATCAACGCCATCCAGCTAGCCAAAATATGGGAGTAAATGCACCTGGCATACGAAAAGCAGGCGAGGGATATTTGGACCGTGAACGTGGGAGACATCACGCCCTTGGTTCGTGTCACTTCCTCCAAACTCTGCCACAACCTCTCTAGCAATTCTGCATACCAACTCAGGACACCTCCTCAGGAAATACCAACGACGCACTTCCTCGATATGGCCCAAGACATGTCCCTCCACTCCCACCTCACAAGCGCCGCCACGTAGCTCACACAATCGACACCCAAGACATTCACAAATTTAACCTTTGGCCCCCAGGTCGCCTCGATCTTCAACCGCTACGGCCGCCTCCTCAACCGCCGCAAGTACGAGACTCTCAACATGCCCCCCTTCGTCTACAGCACGACCCACTACTCCGAAGCAGAGACGGCGCTGCAAGGATGGGAATCTCTTCGCGACGACATTCTCGCCATCTACTCCACCCTCTCCCGCGCATCCAGGTCTGCCTTCTACCAGATGACCCTCCACCCCGTCGAGGCAGGAAAGACGGTCAACGAACTTTACATCAAGGCTGAGATCGGCAAGCTCTACGCCTTGCAGCGCCGCACGAGTACGAATCGATTCGCGGCGGAGGCTCGCCTCGCTTTCGCTCGCGACGCGGAGATCACGGCGGAGTATAATGCTTTGGGCGGCAGTGAGTGGAGTGGGATGATGTGCCAGATTCACATCGGGTATAAGCCGTGGTATGAGACCTCAGATGTCAAGCAATATCATGCCTTCACTGGCGTATGTCAGCGATGAGGATGTCCCCGAGTCTGGGATGTTGGGTGTCGCGGGAGAAGGTGAAGTCGTCGAACCAGGAAGGCGGGAGATTCTACTGCTGCAGATGAACCAACACCTTACGCCTTCGGAAAAGCGGTGGCTCGACGTCTTCACCAGGGCGAATGGAACCGTCACCACCGACAAAAAAGACGCAGTGAAAGCTCTCCCCCCAGCATACAAACCCGTCCTTCCCTCGAGCGAAGAAGTAAAAGGGCGATACATCGAATCCGACGGCGTCATCTCGATCGAAGCGGCGCGTTACTCCCTCGCTGAAGCAAAGAATGGGGTATTATACGTCGAACTCCCTGACTACGGCAAGAACTTTTCCGGATTCAAGCCCTGGCCGGCGACCATTCCTTCCCCATCTCCGAGCACAGCCTCGAAGCTCACATACGACTTCTACCCCGTTTCAGACATCTCGAATGGGGGTTTGCGGGTGTATCTCGGCGGCTCGCGGAACCATGACGCCACACGTCCACCAAAGTACGCTTTTGCAGTTGACGAGAGGAACGTCACGACGGCTCAGCCTGTCGAGACCAGTCCTCTGGGCTCCGATCCGGTGGGCTGGGCCGATTCCGTTATCACGGGCGGATGGAACATCACGTCAGGGATCGAGAGAGAGCTCGAGGCTGTGCCGCATTCGTTGCATCTTTGGTTGCTCGAGCCGGATGTTGTGGTGCAGAAGGTCGTGATCGATCTTGGCGGAGTGCGAGCGAACGCGTTAAGGCCACCTGAGAGCTTATCAAATGTTCGAGGTGATTTTGGTGCGCATTAGGATATGTTTGAGTGTGAGTGGAGGGATGCGGTATGGTTGTTGGCGGCATTTAGTTCAGCTTGTCCCACGTCGTCCATCGGATTGTATCAGCGCGCACGTGATACCTTGGGAGAATCTCGTGTTTGATAACAAGGATCACTTTTGATACCGAAGAGAGGTGGAAGTCTACTTTGTTGAAGTTTATTTAGATGATATGATATGACGCAACATGGGTAGTGCCTCCATGTCCGTTGATCCACTTCTTGTCGTCTGAACATGATTTTCATCGAATTATACATTAAATGCAAACGCTAAATGTCCGTCACGGTATGGGCGTAGTCCCGCCCAGGTGTCCGTATCCATCCACATCAATTATTAAGTCGACTAGAGTAGAGCAGCGACAACGACACCAGCGGCAGCGGCCATGACGCCGGAGCCGATGCGGCCAGCAGCGTTGGTAACCTGCACAGGCGGAGTCGTCGTCTTGCTGGGGCTAGGGAAGGGAGTTGTCGCAGCTGGAGGAGTAATGGCGGGAGGACTAGCCGGAGGGTTGCTGGCCGGAGGAGCCGGAGTGCCCACGGGGGGAGCTGAGGGCATATTGACAGGAGGAGGAGTGCCAGCAGGTGGAGCGGGAGGAGTGCCGGCAGGTGGAACGGGAGGAGTGCCAGCAGGCGGAGCAGGAGGAGTGCCAGCAGGTGGAACGGGAGGAGTGCCGGCAGGCGGAGCGGGAGGAGTGCCGGCAGGTGGAACGGGAGGAGTGCTAGCAGGCGGAGCAGGAGGAGTGCCGGCAGGTGGAACGGGAGGAGTGCTGGCAGGCGGAGCGGGAGGAGTGCCGGCAGGCGGGGCAGGGGGAGTGTTGGCGGGGGGCGCAGGGGGAGATGGAGGGCTTGGAACAGGCTTGAGAGTGCTGAAGGTATGTGGGGGAACGCTCTCAGTGACCGGGCAGATCGTGGTAGAGACGGGAATGGTCTCGGTGGTGACGTGGGTCTGGCCAGGGCAATTAGGAGTTCCGGGAGGGCACTTGGTGATGGTGTGAACCGTGGTGGTGTACACCGTGGAGGTGGTCCAAGTCGCTGGGGGAGGAGGAGGAGGAGGAGTGTGAGTCTCGGTTACCGAGCAGATGGTGGTTGATACAGGGACAGTGACGGTGGTGACGATAGGTCCCTCATGGCAGTGGGGAACGTGGGGCGGGCACTTGGTGATAGTCTCAACATGAGTGGTGTAGATGGTGGAAGTGGTCAACTTTTCAGTGCTCTTGGTCTTGGTGTGGTGAGGCTTGCTGGTAGTGTTCAGGTAGGGAGTGGTCGTGTGGGTGTAGGTCGGAATAGAGTGAGAATGGCGGCTCTTGGTCGTGCTATGTCCCTTGGTGCTGCTGACGGCAGTTGACGACTCGCAATCCTCAGTGGTAGTAGGAGTGTGGATGGGCGTCGTGCTACTGACAGCAGTCGACGACTCGCAGTCTTCGGTCGTGGTGGTAGGCGTGTGGATGGGCTTAGTGCTTGTCACAAACGTTGAGGTCGTCTCACAGTCTTCGGTCGAGGTCGTCGACGTATGAATTGGCTTCGTGGTGCTAGCTTCAGTGAAAGTCGTGCAGTCCTCTGTTGAGATCGTTGTGGAGTTGTGGTACTTTGTGGTCCAGGTGCTGTGCTTGTGCGTCTTGGTGCTGTGGCCCTTGGTAGTGCTCACTTCGGTGGAAGTAGTGCAGTCCTCCGAGGAAGTCGTCGGCGTGTGAACAGGCTTGCTGGTGCTGACAACAGTCGACGAGGTAGTGCAGTCTTCTGAAGACGTGGTCGGGGTGTGCACAGGCTTAGAGGTGCTAACAGCAGTGAAGGAAGTGGTGTCAAAATCCCCAGAGGAGGTCGTCGTGCTGCTGTGGACATAGGTGCTGCTAACCGGCGTCGTTGAGGTGGTGCAGTCCTCGGAGGACGTGCTGGTAGAGTGCTCCTTGGTGGTACTCGGGGTCGGAGTAGGAGTAGGAGTAGGAGTGACATACTCGCTGATGGACGAGGTGGTGATAATAGGAGTGCTGGTCGTCACGGGAGCAGTAGTTGTGGTGACCGGGACGGTGGTGCTCAGGCTGTAGGTAATGCAGGAGCAGGCGGAAGATACGGCCTTGATGTCTCCGCCACAGTTGTTGAAGTCCATTGGGATGGCAGACGGAGCGGTGGTTGTTCCGTGAAGGAAGTCGACGCAGAAAGTCTTAGCTTCTTCCTCGAAGCGCGGGTCAATGAGATTGCGGTAGCAGCCATCATGTTCCTGTGATGTGTCAGTCATGTGTTGTGCCCAAGTGAGAGAGTATGAGGCTGGAGATATAAAAGCCAAAAACTCACGCAGAATGGGTACTCCCAGGCGTTGACAGACGCCAGGGCCACGGCGCCCAGTCCCACGTAGAAGCCGCGCATCTTGATTACGATTGGTTTTGTTGGAAGCGAATGTCAGTGACTACGAAAGTCAAGCTGTTGGTAAGCGAGGGTATTGCCAAAAGGCTTGAAGCGACCGTGGATAAGGAGGAAAGAAGAGGCAAGAACGAAGACGAAGGCGTGGCAAGGCGATCTTTATGAGAAGCCGTAACAGCGGAACGGATGGTGTGGCCTGGGTCGGGGTTGCTGAGGCAAGATTTCTTCCCATGCAGCCATCACCCATTTACCCGTTGTAGCCATGCAGACGGACGAGCTAAGAATACGAGCTGATTCTGGAGGCCCAGTCGCATCGTGGTTAATCTCTTGTTGTCCACGCTCACACCCCAGGTTGCTAGCCTAGCCCAGCCATCAACATACGCACCATCCTAAGTGCCTTGTGCTCATGCAGGTAGAATTAGGGTAGGCTACCTTTGGTACTAGGGTGGGGTGCTGCATCATGTCAATTGGTGCTGATGGTGACTGATGGTGGGTGTGATGATGGAGCTTGGCTTGGGGCTACTCGCACCACACCATAACGGCGGGTTCGGCCTGTTGTCGGGCAGACGAGGTGTTTTTTCCCCCCCATGGTGTACATGGCTAGACGGCGATGGCGCCCTTCGTCCGCTCGTACCGGTGGCTAGTGTCGTAATGAGATGCCATGACCCTCCATGGGAACGGCGCAGCGAGACGGGCAATGAGGGGCGGTTACAACGCGATGGCCTCGCTCCCGCCAGTGATCTCATCAGTGGAGACTGGGAGAAGGGCTAAAATCTGGAGGATCTTCGTGTGAGGAGTGGTGGCCCTCTTTTCGCGAGTCTATTGATGCTGGCCCTGGTCGTCGGTGGCATGTTGTTGCGATGATTGGGCTGATGTTTCGATGTTTCCCGGCGGGGATGCCGTCCGGTGCCACTTGTGCGGGTCTGAAGCGTGTAGTCTCTTTCAAGGTTTCCCGCCGTTGCTTTCACATTCTTTCCGTCGTTTTCCATGCGCCGGTGGAGTTTTCTGCGCGCTGGGCTTTTTTTCCACAGCAATAGATCAGTAGAAGGGCAAGAGGAAAAAGTGACCCTCCCCCTGCCTGAGGGCGTTCCTTAGTATGATGTTAGCCAGGGGTTGCCCAGCCGCCGAACCAGCAGGACGGCCCAGCAGAACCAATCAGAGATGCGTGTTTCCAATTTGGGAAGGCGGGTGGAGTGTGACTGGCTGTATCCACCTCAGTGGGCAGTTGCTGCCTCGCTGGGCAACTGCACCTGCCGTGGAGAGAAGTTCGAACATTCGGCTCAACACGGAAAGGGCGGCCATGAAGCTGCTGTCACTGGGTGACGAACCTTCCTCCCATTCGAATCTTCCCACCTCACGGCAATGGTGTGCTCCTCCTCTTCGTAGTCTTCATCTGCTGGATTGGCTTATCTTGCCAAGTCAACGAATACGTACCTTATCTTCAAAATTCATGATGCCCCACTAGGACGGGAGCCCATTGAGCAGGTAAGGTAGGTGGTCGGTCAAATGATGTTGCCTAGGAAGCCTTTTACTCGCGACCTTCCATTATATTCCATTCGCTCACAACATTCCTCGGGAACGTACACGACAAAGGTGCTGTCGCTTGCCTAAGAAAAGAGATCAAGCTTGAGTCTTTTTGGCACCCCTGTCCATGCCACCTCTTCGTCTTCCTCTCGCCAGCTTTTCCGCTTCTCCTCCAACCTGCAGCTTGCCGCCTATTGGCTCGTCATCCCCTCACGATGCGTGATGCTGCCGCTCCCCGCCTCTCTCATCGCAGCAAGCTTGAATAGGGACGCAAAGTCCCTCCGTACAGGGAAATGGCAGCCCTCGCCAGTTGAGGTAATCCGAGCGGATTTCCGCCCACTTCACCACTCAGCCGGCGACTTTCTCTCACCCAAGATTGGGCTCCGGCTCGTCCACAGTCGGCCTCACTGGTTGACTGCTACGCTGACTCTTGAGGCCAGCGCATGGGGCAACATTGCCTCATCGTCACATCGTCTCTTTCTCTTGATCTCGTTCTCACGATGGATACGAGTGACCTTCGCTTCGCTCCCCGCCGGCGGCCGCGGGGCTGCCGCATCACGTCGCACCCGCACCGACCTTATTTTTGTGGGTAGCGAAACAAGCTCTTGGGCCCTCGCACGTACAGCTCCACGCATCGTGACTGAGACAGTCGTCACTCATATCTTCAGTGAGGTCTCATGTTTGCCGAATCGTCTCACTGATGCGGATTCCGCCCGTCACCATGGTCATCGAATGTCAATCCAGATTTGGCTTGAAACCCCGTTCACTGACCTGCGCTTAAAGTCGTATTTTTTTTTCGCTAGTCTTAGCACCTTACTAAGTCAGCAGCCGCGCTACCTCGTTCTTCATGAAGCAAGCTGTTACGACGATCATAAATATCCGTCATCTCATGCACATGAGAAAAACCTCTATTTATCCGTCAACACGATCCTGGTTGACTGTTCGCCTGAACTAAGTCTGATCGCCTCGGCCGAACGATTACATTCAGTTAGCAGTTGGGTGAACAAAGCACTCCCCTGCACCCCCGCAGCACGTTGTAGGGGCGCAACGTTGCTCTTGCGCCCGGCCACGGTGATGTGACGAGGTCTGACCAGACCTGCACCAACACCGCTCCAACAGGAATCTTTGGATGGACGCCTAGTTCACAAGATGATTTGACTTGATATCAAGCTTACTCGAATCTAGCACCACCTTTTGGTGACAGGCAAAAATAAATGAGTTCGTCCGTGTTCTGTTCTTCTGGAAGCCTTGCCTCTTGTACACACTATCCGCCGGAGCCCATGAGCAAATACGAGGCACAGCCGGGAAGCGACTCCTTCGCGATTCTCAGTGGTCAACGAACCCGGCCGCTCCGGCCGATTCCTGCCGAGAAACATCTTTCTCGGCGCCAAGACGTGGTAGCCAGAAAGGTTTCGCGCGCATCAGATCATGAAGTAGGATTTGGCACATGGCGTCAAATCACAGCTCGAATTCTTGTACCCGCCTCAACTCGAGTTCTCTCGCTAGATCGGCTTGAGTTCCGTATCATTTTCATTCATTTCTGTCGGTTGGATATTATGTCTGATACTTTCAATCTAATAATGCAATTATTGCAACTAGGGTAATCCGGAATCTTGATCTGTCTTTTTGGTGGGCTGTGCGGTGGTCAAAGCGACTCTTCAATTCCTCAAAGGGCTACTGCAAAGACTAGATTCTGACTAGCATACTACAAGAGGTAAAGCTTTAAATAAGCTATTGATCAAGATGTTTGAAGGGTGGTGATTAATGCAGAAGTCGTAACGGTGAGGAACGCAAGTCTGTTTCATAAGCCGCAATTTCCATGCTGGAAAATAAGGCACGCTGTTCGCTTTTTGAATACAAACATATACTGATTTCTTATTCATTGCTTACTTGGGCACACGAGCACTTTTTCTTATTAAGCTCTCTACTAATTATTAAAGAGGGTTGCCCACAGTCCAAGTGTAACACTGAGTGTGCCTATAATATTAAGTTGTTAGGGGTGCGTATTTACGTGGTAAATTTCTTATATTCTCTGTCCAGTATGACTGACTATTGAAGTATGTAGTACTTCTTCGTACCCCAGATAGTGCCAACAGCTGGCAGTATCTCCCCATAAGAGGTAGTAATACCACGTCCTCGAGGGGGCAAAAGCATATTACTTATATATTGCGTTGAGGACACGCTATTACCTATTCCGTGTCCCCCATCACTCTCTTTCTGCATTCATTGAGAGCTTTGTATAAACAAATACGCCTCTTGACTCTGCTTGCTGCGTTCGGGGGTCTCCGTCGCGCGTTTCGATTAATTGTATCGGGACGCTGACCCGAGTCTCAAATGACATGCGCCATTTGTTCACAACAGATTGTGACTACCTATATTTAATCTGTCTAGTTTCTAAGCTGACAATACAGCATCGGTTTCACTCTTTGTAATATAGTCTCTGAGGTTTAGTAAGGAGATGAATCATGAAACTTCCTCGGATGCATTCTATTTAACTTGGTGCGGCTGAATATGAAGGTACACCAATCTCGGCAGGATCTAACTCACACAGCCTACCACCACAGGGTCGTTTTACAAGGGTTTGTTTTGATTTAGCGCAACGATGCCAACGGAAATCATGAGGCCTCTTAGTTGGGGCGAACGATGGGATCTGTGTCTGAATCTGTGTGGTTCTATTCTTTCAAGGCTAAGTGGGGAACCTAGGCTAGTTATGTGAGGGCAGGGTCCCAGGACGGAGTTTCCCAACCGTGATCCTCTGACCCGGCTTTTCTTCTCCTAACAAACGGATAGATGCTTGCACCTAATGAGAGTGGGCCTTGATGAGCACCCCGTAATCGAACCCGTTTTGCTTGCCGCCCGCCGATAGTTCTGTTCTTGGAATATTTCAATACTAATAACGCTGAGAGGAAATGAATGATCGCACTTTAATAGGAAGCAACCTTAGATGTTGCGTGTTACCAACTCTAGACTCTTACATCCAATAGCCGGCATGCCTTGATGTCCACAATAGACAAATCTTAACCCGAGGGTTACTATTTGTGTACTACTGGATAAGTCAACTATACCATTGCTCTATTGATAGTACTTGTCATACACATCACGTAAGCCCTAGCGTAATCTAACTCAAGGTTAAGGCGTGGTGTTTCTCTGGCGCTCCAGCAATCGTCTCCGTCACGTTCCGCTAGTTCGCAAATGGAACTTCAACAGAGCTTGACTTCGGTATCACAGGCACAGGCCACAAGTAAATTACACACAAAGTCCTACTACGGGGCAATACCCCTGAACGTCTCCTTTATGGCGTCCATGAAGCTGAGATTTGATGACGTTGCAATCATATATCCCGTGTGATTATCGGCCCGTTTCAGAAGTTGTTCAGATTTTAATCACCGCGTTAAAAGGTGGACTGCACTAGTTGATGTGGTACACGTTGCTGTATTCTAATTATTCCCTCCTATCCCATCCGGTTAGATGGACTGAATAGAGATGCATGATAACAACCACCGCTGTTTTAGTCGAGTTATAAAGATTGAGCGACCTATCCTTGAACCTATTCTATTCACGGAACTAATACTATCCCTTTACTTATCATTTCCATGGGTTGCAGTATGTTCATCGGCGATATCCTCGTGGTAGGAAGTAGCAGAGAACGCAAATCAAGTGCGTGTGTCCGGGCAGACGTACGTTCGAATATGAAGAACCACAAATATCTTCGACCTTTGTCGTCACAATTTGATTCAGAAGCAGTCAACGACTCCCGTCACCGAGTCGTCTCTGCACAAACAAACAGATGCACCGATAATCTGAGTCAATATAGCGCGCCCGGGGTTTCAAGGCAACTAGCATCAAATATTCTCAGCGGCAATTCTTGCGCCCTGGACCCGATTCTCAGTTTTATGGAACGCGATATGTCTCTCGCAAAATCAGGGCGCTTGACATACTTTGGCCTACGATCAATGCTGAACGGGCTGAAACCGCGATTATCCGTCGCACCGAGCTGGTCCGCCGCGATATACTTCGCCGCCTCGCACGAATCTGCGGCAATCTCTTCCGGATTTTTCGATAGTCGGGTCGAGAGGGTTGGTGACGCCGATAAAGGCAATTTGCTTGACACCATTCGCGTCCTTGCGGATGGTATAGGGGATTCCTGAGTATGCTACCGGGGCCTCCATCCTCTTCAGGAGTGCGTCTGGGACGGGATACTAAGACGCAGGAAATGTTTGCGAAGTTGGTCCTCGGTTGGATGGGATGAACAAACCTCTTTTGACTACGACAGCATGTTCAGAAATTGGCCATTGGGAGAGAGCTGGAATGTGTGGTACATGAAGGATAAGCTGGGGTAACAAGTGAGTTGTCAGGCCACGCCAATGTAGACGATGGGGATCGTCTAAAATCTACTTTCGAAAACATGCTAAGCAAGGAATGTCCCGAAAGCAGGTTCTGCTCGCGCTACAACATAGACGTCAGCGGGAAAGTACCCTCACAGAAGGGGCCCTTGCTGGACACCCCTTTTCAATATTCCATACTGCGACTCTGGACCCTCGCAGTGAACCTCCGTTTGACGGTCTTGGACGCTTTGGTAAGGATTGCACGCTCTCTGGCAGAGATGGCTCATGCTTTGTGAGTCTGAGAGTGGATAGTCTTGATTTTGTGCATTTCGATGAATCCAAGGATCCTCTCAAGGTATACGGTCGTCGGAACGCACTGGCGCAGACGCTGCAAACGACGATTCGGCGTTTTGAAGGTCACGCTGTTACAGAACATAGATGTAAGGGGTCTGGGGCATTTACGCCGGTCACATATCTCCAAGAGCTACACACCTGGCTCAGTGTAGAAAGAAAAAGTGCTACGATGGAAGGACGAGTATTACTGCACCAAAACAAACTCAATAGAGCCACGAGTAGCTTTCCGGGTCTTCTTTCCGCGCAGGAATGGGCATCACGGTCATCGTTTTCGCTGGTTTCATAGATCGTGGAATTCGAACTAGGACTACGATACTACTAGGTAGTCATCTGAGATCAAAGATAAACAGCTCAAAGCCCTCCGGCTGCATTACCTCCTACGATGCTTTCTAATCCATTCGAGCTCTGACCGTACGGGAAGTCGGATTCAGACCGCCAACCAACAAAGAAATGCATGAGAGGTCCAGACCTCGACAACATGATATGAATCCTCCAGCCTCTCCCTAGTTCCTAACAGCTCGCATGTGACAATCGCCACTTCTGGCCATTTGGCCAGTCATGAAATACTTTTTACCTACCCGCGTGCAGCGAAGCGCCTGTAGTTTAAAGGTGACGTTGGCACATCATCCAATCATGTGCGGCGTAATCAAGCCCGACTTGCGTAGAGTGAGGTGGTTTGAGGTGGTTTCTTGAGCACTTTATCCCACCTAAAACCGACTAGATTTGGACCAGTGAAAAGCTAACATTCAGCTCCAACTCACAACCTTCTCAAAGAGGCATTCATGACATCGATTTTGCATATATATATTTGATGGCGATTGTGCAGCTCAGATTCATTTGTGGAGCATGCATCCTGCAAGATATCGTTGCCAAGTT
This sequence comes from Colletotrichum ledebouriae, assembly GCA_036785755.1. Classification (NCBI taxonomy): domain Eukaryota; kingdom Fungi; phylum Ascomycota; class Sordariomycetes; order Glomerellales; family Glomerellaceae; genus Colletotrichum; species Colletotrichum ledebouriae. The sequence continues at coordinate 23,231 of JAVHLU010000121.1, forward strand.
TTCTGTCCTGTTAAACCTCCCACCGGGCCTATTTCGCCATGAAGCGGCAGTCGCTACTTCATCTTGCAGCCGCAGTCTGTGGTGCCCTGGCCGACCCAGGCGGCAGGGCAGGACACGGATTGGTTGGCTTTGGCATCCAGATGTTCAAGCCCCCTTGCGCCTTCGCCTGTCGGGACGCTATATCCGGAGCAACGCTCAACTGCTCCACAGTCGGCGATGGAGACATGGGTGGCATGTCTGGGATGGGTGGCGGCATGGTTATGACCGAAGCCAGCTGCTATGCTACAGATGACGCCTTTTTGCAGACCTTGGCATGGTGTGTGTCATCCAGATGCCAAAACATACCTTTATGGAGGCTCGAGAAGTACTGGCAAGACAACGTTGCCGGCACTGGTGCAGTCCAGCCCGATCCCAAGGAAACATATCAGCAAGCTCTGGCAAAGGTCAACGTTCAAGGCACACCAAGTGCGCTCTATGCCAGCACTGGGCCACTAAATCAGACAAGTCGAGTATCGCATGGTCTTTGGTTCGCTGCGTACAACACTGATACCATCTTCGAGGATCAGGAGAGCATGCAGGAAAGATATGGGTAAGTTCAGAGTCCGGGCAATCATCCAAGATGAAAAGGTACATCACCCTAACTGCAAATAGTCTGGTGATTCTCCTGTCTGGCGTCGCGATACCAATCGCCCTTTCTCTTCTGCGATTCTTGCCATTCCCAGCCCCGTGGCGCTGCAGGTTCAATGCCTGGATGATCGAGCCACCACTGTTCGGCAAACATCACGACACACCTGTGTTTTTCGGTCTCTGCCTCATGCCGAAGCGCGGGCAAGCGCTGTTCATCTTCTACTTTGTCGTCTTGAACACTGTTCTCTCGGCTGTCAACTACGAATACGCAGACCCCAACACCTGGTTCCCGGGCGACAAATGGCGCTGGATGTGCATGCTGGTCTCCAATCGGCTCGGGCTGCTCAGCTTCGCCAACCTTCCACTCGTCTTCCTATACTCTGGACGCAATAACATTCTTCTCTGGGTTACAGATTGGTCGCATTCGACGTTCCTGCTCCTCCACCGATGGATCGCGGCGATAGCGACTCTCCAAGCCATCCTGCACAGCGTCATCTACTTGGAAGTTTACGTCCAAAATGGCACGCACGCCACCGAGTCGCAGAAACCGTACTGGTACTGGGGAGCCATCGCCACGTTGGGCTTGACGGTAATGTTTCCAACATCGGTCATTCCCATCCGCAGGAAGATTTACGAAGCATTCCTCGCTTGGCATGTGGCAATCGCGATTCTCGTCATCGCAGGCTGCTACTGGCACATCGTCTTCGAGTTCGGCCATCAATGGGGCTACGAGGTTTGGATCATCGTTTGCATGGCTGTCTGGGGTTTCGATCGCGGCTTTCGGCTTTTGAGGCTTGCTCGGTACGGGCTGAAGAGAGCCACGGTGACGGCCGTTGACTCCGACTACGTCCGGGTCACCATCCCCGACGTCTCTGCATCTGGCGTCGCGTACCTCTACTTCCCGACGCTCACGTGGCGCGTCTGGGAGAACCATCCTTTTTCGGTGGCTTCTAGCATCATTTCAAGCGCCCTTTCACGTGGTCGAACGACGTCGGAGCCTGACAGCGACCCGGAAAAACAAAGCGAAATTGCATTCTCTACTGCCAACAACTCGAAACTACCACCAGCAAGCACCCAGCTCGTCAGCACTCCCTCGGCGAACGATGGATCGCCTCAAACCGGTACCACATTCTACGTCCGTACCCAGACTGGTCTTACTTCCCTTCTTGCCCGTCGAAACTCAATCCCCGTCCTGGTTGAGTCTGGCTACGCGTCTCATCCGGCTCTGTCCGAGTCGCCGCTCAAGTATCCCTATCTAGTGGCAGTGGCGGGCGGGGTGGGAATCACGGCTGTTTTGCCGTATCTGGCGGGCCACACAGGTAGAACCAAGCTTCTTTGGAGTTGTCGTACACAGGCGCTCGTGGACGATGTCGAACGCCTCAACGCGCTGTCCAGGGTCGAGAAGGAGATGTTTGTAGGGGAACGTATGCACGTTCGAGCTGCGTTGGAAAACGAGCTCCTTGGAAACCGGAGCGAAGTTTGTGTTGTGGTGTCCGGTCCCGAGGGTTTGATCGACGAAGTGAGAAACGTTGTTCTGGACGTCTCCCGCAGAGGGAGCGGTCCCAGAATCACGCTGGTCGTAGAGTCTTTCAGATGGTAACGCTGAGATAACCAGAGGACAGCAACACAACATGGACCTGTTCCAGCATGACATTCACTCTGAAGTTTTGTCCAAAACTCTCGACGACCAATACAAAGTTCAACGAATTCCCTGAGATTCACTCGTGGCGTGCAGTAGATCTCCGAGGTCCCCAATTCCTGCTTGTATCTTGGACAACGCCGTCCCCGCGCTAACACAGAATAAGAAAGGACCGGAAGAAACGAACTTTGGGCGCGTGCGTCCGTGGTGTTCAGACCGGACGAGATCTTGTGCCCTTTGACGTTGGCGTTTCCGATCGCCAAAGCAATTGTCTTCGCAGCCGCGGGATGCTGGTTACCCCGGAAGAGCTTGGACTTGATAATCCCAGGGTCCAGGGACTCTCGGGGTCACAGCAAGGAGCTACCAGGTCAGCCCTATGGTCCAATCCTCCGAGGATGGGAAAAACAAACTGGATACAATGCATTTTCAAATTCCGCATCTGCACACCGCAACACGAGAATTTGCAAATCTCCGTAGAACACCGGTCGCTTTGCGGGCAGCAGGATCGGCTGCCACAGGTTTCAGGCCGGCCATGTTTTCGTGTAACCAGCTTTGCGTGCACATGGTCGTTTGGACAATCTCGAGTTAACAAGCGCAATGTAAACACAATATCTCGTTCCTCGAAGTGCTATATAAGTGAAGGGAATTCCCATCCTCTCGGCATATCTTCCTTCCTATCCTCATCCTCATCAGCATCTTGCGCCCTCTCCTTTACGCTTTCACTCACACGCTTCCCTCCCTTGAGCTCTTAGTCTCCTCGAGATATCACACCCTCTCGCCCACTACTGAACAAACAAAAATCTTTACTGCAAAGACCCAAGATGGTCCGCATACTTGCTGTCCTGGTCGCCGCGACACTCGCCGCGGCCGCCCCTACCTCTTGCAATCCTCCTTCCAACGGAAACGGCCAGGGTAACGGCCATGGATATGGCAATGGAAAGGGCAGTCATAATGACTGGCGTAACGGACAGGGCAAAGGCCATGGCGGTCATGACAGCGGTAACGGCTGGGGCAATGGCAAGGGTAACGGCAATGGTCACGAAAACGGCAATGGCTGGTCGTCGGTGTCGCCCACGGCGACCCCAGTCAACACTGCCGCCGACATTCAGTACACCTCGACCGCCAGCGCCGATGTTGCGGCCGCCGCTGCCACCGCGAAGACCGAGTCTCCCACTTCCCACGTCAAGGGCAAGGCGTTCGACCGCATCATGCAGGTGTACCTCGAGACGACGGCCTACAACAACACCATCGCCGACCCCAACTGCAAGGCCCTCATCGACCAGGGCATTCTCCTGACCAACATGTACGGTGTCGCCGCTCCCAGTCAGCCCAACTACGTTGCCCCGGCCAGTGGTGACCACTTCGGCACCAACAGCGACTCGTTCGTTTTGGTCGACAAGAACGTGTCCACCATCGTCGACCTGCTCGAGGACAAGGGCATCAGCTGGGGCGACTACAGCGAGGGTCTTCCCTACACGGGATTCGAGGGCTTCGAGTACGACAACGAGGAGGAGGGCGACTATGCTCGGAAGCACAACCTGTTCGTCCGCTTTGACTCCGTCACCCTCAACCAGGCCCGCCTGGCCAAGCTCAAGAACCTGACTCTGTTCTACGAGGATCTCGAGAACGATAGCCTGCCCCAGTGGCTCTTCGTCACCCCCAACCTGTACAACAACGGACACGACACCAACATCAGCGTCTCGTGCAACTGGACCCGCAGCTTCGTTGAGCCGCTTCTGAAGGACCCCAAGTTCAACGACGGCAAGACCCTGGTCTACATTACTTGGCAAGCCAACGGCCAGTACCCGACTGAGCGCAACCACGTCGCCGGCATCCTTCTCGGCTCTGCTATCCCCAACGACCTCGTCGGCACCAAGGACGAAGCCTACTACAACCACTACAGCGAGCTGTCGTCTGTTCAGGCGAACTGGGGTCTCCACACTCTCGGCCGCTGGGATGTTGGCGCCAACGTCTGGAAGTTCGTCGGCGACAAGACGGGTGATAAGATCCGCGAGTGGAACTCCAAGATTGCCGGTGATAGCTTCACCAACTACTACTGGAACCAGAGCTACGGCGGCGTCTTCAGCAGCGCCGGAAACACTTCCCACCTTTACGTCGCTCCCAACCTCAACATCCTCGGCGGCGGCTACCGTACTATCTTGCCCGCCATTGCTCGTCTCTGGGCCGGTTCCCGTCTTCCCGCCTACTACCGCGACATCATCGAGGTTCCCGATGCTCTCCACCCCCCTAAGGGCTACGAGGTCCCCATTGGCCTTGAGCCCGCTGAGCCCATTGAGACGCCCATCCGCATTTACCCATTCTAGATCACGTTCTTGCTGGGTGACGTAGTGGGAATGAGGCTCGGCGGACCAGTTGTGTGAATACTTTTCTTCTTCTTCTTGTATCATGTATTGCAATACCATTGTCCATACTGGCGCTACCTAAATTTCGGGTTTGGAGATATTGATTGATAATTGAATTAAATAACCATTATTGTCTCGCAGAATTCATGACGCGATGATCGCTCTCTTGTCCATGTGCTGACGTGGATCAGATCAGTTCCAACCCAACGTCTAGCTTGGTGGCTGCATTTGGAGAAAGTTCCTTTGGAGCATTCTCAGTCGGCTTGTCCTCTTTTCGTAAGCCGCGCGGCCTCCGCCGGATGAGACCCACAATGGCCCGGAATCAGCGCCGGGTGTTCGTCGGACACGTGGGCTGCAGTGAGCCGCTCATTGGCCGTTCGGTCGCGGCCCGAATGTGCAAAATCACGGAGCCCAGGCGGAACCAGTAACTTCGTCTCATGCGCCCGGATGGCGTAGTGTAGCTGGCTGCTCCACAGGTTACGTGGGTGAACCAAGCCGGCGGACGAGGTGAAGATCCGTTCTTGACATCTGTGAAGGCCCCCATTGGACACTCTCGAGAAAGTCAAGATGCCGTCCCTGCCGATCCTGCAGGGCCCCCGACTGCAACTGCGCCGCATCGTCAATCACTGGTTTGGGCAAATGCAGGCGTGACTGAAATGCAATGGTTTTTGATCCGTGGATGTCTTAACAGCTTTGGACTTTACAAACTTTCCAAGGCGCAACGAGCTTTAACCATGAGCTTCGAGAGCATCGTGGATGTTGTGTCATTCTCTGACCACGGAGACGCCTCCACACACAGTTGAAGACTGGCTGGCATCAGCTCCATGCACAAGACCTAGGTCGGCTTTCTTATTACCCCAATTTCTCTCCCAAAAGCCCCAGTCGCACACAACCAGTGCCAAGTAGTGTTCCGAAATTTCTGCTTTTTCTGAAAAAATTAGTGCTTTTATATTAGCTAAAAAAAGCAGGAAAAAACTGCTTATTTAGAGCGCTAAGCCTAATTCAGACTACTAAAGGTTATTCTAATCTAATATAACTACTTACCTTAAAAAAATTACTTAAGTTTTAAAACTTCCTATTTATATATCTAAATCTATATACTATGAAAGCGTAAGTAGCGGGAATTAAACCTATAAGCTCTTTTATATAGTATTAGTAATATCATATATATAACTAACTACTATACTATATAGTACTTAATTTATATAAATATAAGTAAATAATTATAAACTATATTCTTATTCTTCTTAGGGTCTTAGTTCTTAAATATCTCTACTTTCTATACCTTTCCCTATATATATACCTACTTAGTTAAGCTTAGGGTGCCTACTTTTAGCTAATTAGAGGCCTTAGCGAGGCCTAAGCGAGATATGCTTGCTTAAGCCTAAAAAAGCAATGCTTTGCTTTGCTTAAGCCTAAAAAAGCACGGGGGTGTATTTGCACCTTCGGAACCCTAGTGCCAAGAAGCCTCCCGGCGCGGCATGCCCCGCCCAGAAACCACTAGAAAGCTTAGCATCCTTGCCGGGGTAGTGCAGCTCTGGACGTCATTTGTTTCCAGAAGAGCAGGGCACTCGTTATTGGCGACATGCTATCCATTAGGCGCTTTTCTGAAGCCGCAAGTCAAGCTTAACTTTAGCAGCTCAAGATAATCGAGTACCTAGGGACGGGGGCTTACTGCAGGGCCAGGTCGCCCGACGGGAAAGCCGTGTTCTACACGTGTACCCACACCAAAACTCGATCCTGTCGCTCGCCCGGGATCGAGAAGACTGACTGAATCCGTCCCCTGTCATGCCGCATTTCCGGGCTTATCACCAGCGCCAACACGACTCGAGCATTCCAACTGTGGAGCCCGGATTCACGAGATCAGCCACTCGTGTGTCTCGTAGAACCGGTGTAAGCCGCCGTTCGGTGACCCCCCATCGACAATATTGCAGCGGGAACAGGGCACGCGCGGGTTTCCCGCTTCCCATAGGGCCGTCTCCCGCGTCGGCCCCCGTTCGACGGTGGAGGGAGCACCTTCGGGTTGCGACCTTGTTGGTGGGGAGGGCAGAAAGTACAAGTTAGCTCTAGCGTCGCGTAGTGAGTAGCTCAGATCGTCGGTCGCCTGTTGGAAAGATTTGTGCTCGATGGGCTCGTGGTCGTCCGATATATAAAGCATTTGGTCGGTCCCGCTCGCCGCCCGCCCTCGCTCTTGTTTCCGACTCGTACTTGGCTCAAGCACCTCGCCATTCAGTCACTCCCACCGTGGAAGCCAGCCCTCGTTCGATCGCAGTTGTGCCCAGGCGACTCGTTTTGTCTTAATATTGAGGCGGCGATATGTTGGGCTTCCTGAAGAAGGAGACCTCCGAGTCGGAGGCCGCCGCCGCTGACGCTCCTCCTCGCAAGCCGTTCCGCGAAGCCATTGTCCCCGTCATCGCATGCGGCGCCGGGCTGTTCTCCGACGGATACATCAACAACGTGAGCGGTCGTCCTCTTCATTCAATTGCGCATCTGTACACAGAACCATCATCTGTCAGCGACATCATGCTAAAGCCAGGCGTCTTGCTTAGGTTATCGGGTCCGTCACCACCGTTCTCACGCTCCAGTACGGCGACCTCTACAAGAACTCCAACGCCAAGAAGTACGTGAGCGACATCGCATTCGCGGGTACCGTGGTGGGACAGCTTGCGTTCGGCTGGCTTGCCGACCACTGGTCGCGCACGAACTCGCTGCTCGTCTCCACCGTCATCCTCGTCGTCTTCACTGCTCTGGCCGCGGGTTCGTACTTCCGCGGCGAAGCGATTGGCATGTTCAACATCCTCACCGCGTGGCGCTTCTTCGTACGATTTGCCTCCTTTCCCCCCCCCCGCCGCCAGCTTCTGAATGAATTTGTCTAAACGCTAGCGTTGCGCAGGTCGGCATCGGCATCGGCGGCGAGTACCCGGCGGGTAGCGTCGGCGCAGCCGAGAACACCGGAGAGCTCAAGTCGGGCTCGAGAAACACCTGGTTCATCTTGTTCACGAACAGTGCCATCGACGTCGGCTTCGTCATCGGAGCTTTCGTCCCGTACGTCGTCGCCGCGGCTTGTCACAATGGCCATTACAGCACCATCTGGCGCACGAGTCTGGGGATCGGCGTGGTCTTTCCGATCGCCTTGTTTGTGCTTCGGCTTTTCGTGAAGGAGCCCGAGGACTTCCAGCGCAACTCGATGCGCTACGCCAAGACGCCCTATCTGCTCTCTCTTCGTTTCTACGGATGGCGCCTGTTTGTCGTCAGCTTGATCTGGTTCATTTACGACGTTAGTTCCTGGCAGAAGCCGCAAGATCTGATAGCAAGCTGACACTGCTGTCCCAGTTCTCCGCCTACTCCTTCGGAATCTATTCCTCCACAATCTTGAGTAATCTGTACGGCGAAACCGCGCCGCTCACGACGGTCTTTGGCTGGAACACTGTGATCAACCTGTTCTACATCCCGGGCACTCTGCTCGGTGCCCCCGCATCGGATTGGCTGGGGCCTCGCTACGCTCTTGCCGTAGGCGTAACCCTGCAGGCTGTCGTAGGATTTATCATGGCAGGCGACTATTTCAACCTTTCTCAACCGGGTATGGTTGGTGGATTCGTTGTTGTCTATGGAGTGTTCCTGGCTCTGGGAGAGTTTGGTCCCGGCAACAATATTGGCCTTCTGGCAGCGAAGACTTGTGCGACTGGCATTCGCGGTAGGCCTCATGACACTGTTTTTTTTTTTTTTTCGAGATTATTCTCCGGGAAAATCGCTGACAACTGACAGGTAAATACTACGGCATCGCCGCGGCTGTTGGTAAGATTGGCGCTTTCGTCGGCACTTGGGGTAAGTACCGCGATTCTCTCCCCGAGCCATTTACGCAGGAACTGGCTTTGCTAATGACGCTCAAGTTTTCCCCTACATCCAAGCCGCCGGCGGTGACGACGCGGTTGCGTCAGCACAATATCCCTTCTGGGTCTCTTCATCACTCTGCATTCTGTCAGCTCTTCTGGCTGTCTTTTGTCTGCCGCACATCGGTCAAGATACCATCGCTATTGAGGACGCGCGGTTCCGCGCTTATCTTGAGGAAAACGGCTACGATACCCGCCAACTTGGCCTCAAAAAGGGTGAGACCCTTGAGGGCACCGACGATGGCGAGGTGCCTTCTGAGCGAGTAGCTGTGAAAGGTGAGAAAACCGCCGCGTAAGAAAGTCAGTCTCACGGAGCGAGAGGAGCCATGTGGTTGAGGAGGAAAGCAGCGAGAGGCTCTCGGAATCACCACCACGACAATAACATGATCTGGTGTTTGATTCTATCCCATCCGGTGCTGCTGGGCTACACTACAAAGCTATGAGGGGTAGTACCAGTAAGAGAAAGACGTTATCTGCTTTAAAGCTAATAGCAAATTTTGTGGTTGAGGTGAATTAGAGATAATATGGGGAGTAGTGTGCTCGCTTTGTACTGTAGTCCAGCAGCACCAGATAGGATATCATTTGCGTAGCTTTGACACCACTTGTCTAGGAGGAAGTTGGGGACTCACTGATACCCTTTGATACGACTTCAGAATCTGTTCATCTCATAACGTAGCAAACTAATGACTGACGGCACCATACAATCAACTCAAACAACTCTCCTCCCACCGTCTCTTGGTGAGACTGGCTACCCACGAAGCCGTCTTCTCCAGCGTGCTCGGGTGGTTTGTACCATCATCCGCCAATCTATTTGACCAGACGACCATATCGTAAAGAGTGACCTTCTTGGCAATGGCGTAGTGCTTATAGCTGACGATGTTTAGCAATACTGCCACCAAGCTGACAAGATGGCCAAAGCCCGTGAGGAGTTCTTAGCAGCATTCACGTAGGCAAGACAGGCGGGAAGGCTTATAAATGCAACACCCCGGACGGGAAATCCATTTTTAGTCATCTTTCACGCTGTGAAGATAAGACGCGAGACTCAAAATCTGCCCGGCGACGGTGTGCACGCCAACTTGCGGGGAGAGGGACCCTTTATCAACCCCGGTTGACGGCTCGCAGCATTGTGTCCCGATCTTCAGCTGATGTCTTTGGTAGACTTCCAATGAAAGATTCAAGTAAAGCGATCCGGTGCTCTATGCTAAGGTAGCTACATACTTGTGGGTTGCGGGCTGTCTTTTCTGATCAAGTTTGCAGTGGTTTGCCGCGGTGCAATTCTTGCAAGGCTCTGTACGAGGGCATTCCAGCTACGTGAGAGGCAGTGTCGGCGACATTGGTGACTGGGTATTGAGGGTGCTGAGGTACCTTGCCATACTACTGGCATCGCATGCAACTGCAAAATACTTGATCAATGCGATGATTTGGCAGTGTCTTCGTGGAAATTGATCAGGAGCCCAGGTCACGATCTCTTCTTGGCTGGTTTAGTCGTTTCAAACATCGTCACTTGTGTGCGTTGAATAATCGACTGAGATAAATAAGAAACGAGAGCATATCTGTTGATGGGCTTGAACGTTCAGACGCTCATGTGACCGCCTGAAAATCGGGATTCAAAGTGCTTTTAGACTGCTCCTAATTGTTTTCAATGTAATTACCGAGAATTCGAAAGTCTAGTGAGGTCGTCGAGGAAGACTTCAGCTTTTGTAGCAGACTTTGGGATCAGAATCGGAGTGTTGATGCGTCATCAAACGCGATCATTTCAATGGTTTCAATCAGTTTGATTCGGTACAGCAAATGTCAGCTACGATGGCATTCTTGACACAAAGTTCCAACTGCAAGTCTCCAAGCTCGATTCCCAGTTAATTTCGATTCCAACTCGTCCCGTGAGCCGCAGAATCCACCGGTGCCATGGTCTGATGAAAGCAATTCAAACGGTGCAAGGCTCAAGGCGTCACGCATTTGAAAGACCCGATCTTGACGTCTTTCATGAACGCAATGTTGGCGGGACACTCGTGGTTGCCCAGGGGACTCCGTACGCAGTCTCTCTGGCCGTAGAAATAGCACTTCGTGCCTCGGCGCATGCGGTCGTAGTAGCTCGCAATCGCCGGCTCAAGTGTCTTGCCGGCCTCGTCCACGCATCCAGCAGGGCCGGCAGGGACCTGTGGATGCTTATGGTCCCACTTGAACTGATAACAATCTGTAGGATCCATGCTGTCGCCAACATTGAAGCAATCGTCGGTACGGCAACGATTCTTCGCGAGAGCACGTTCGGTCCGTGTGAGCAGCCATCTGCAGAGTCGTGGATGGTAACTGTCTCGGCCGAATCAGCACTGATTGAGACGGGGCACCTTTCGCATCCGATACTCTTGCCCTTAGACCGAGTGGAGTCGGTAGGGACAGAGCAGGCTTGCAAAGGTCTTCGGCCAAGAGGACTTACCGGTCCATGCCTGTGCGACTCCAAGGAATAGCACAGCGATGCTGAGGACAGGGAGCTGCATGTTGGAAATAGTAGAATGTTGTTGTAGAAGAATGTTGTTGTACTTGGAACTGTTTATGGCTTGAAAGGAATTGGGTTGTAGACGAGATGGGCAGATTCCCCGTAAACCTTGGAGCAGTCCGGTCTTTGTACAGATATCTTCGATAGCGACCCATATACTCTTGGTACAAATATAGACAGGGCTATGTTGAGTTGAACGCTGAGAGTGGGGATAACACCTTGCTGCCGCACTCACCCTACGATGAAGGAACCCTGCAATACTTGGCGACTAGGCACACCATTTTTCCATGTTGTGCTATTGGGTGAACCCATGTCCCTGAGAAAATGGCCGCCAAGGCTTATCTGCAGTGCACAGACAAGCACAGGATTGGCTAGAGCGTCAGCCTGGCCCCAAAAGGCAAAGGAAGTGGTTACTGAGCCACTCGCGTAAAGATATTACTTGCAGTAAGGAGTGAGTCCGAGATGGTGTGGTTTCATTGGGGCTTAGATTTAACTCTGTAGCCTTCAGGATTCGGACTCGCGGGGCTGTTGCCAGTTGCCAAGACGTAAGTTTGAGCAGTAGTAATTGGTGATGAGAACTTGGTATTTGGACCGTTAACGCGGTGAATTACAGGTCACAAAGCAAGAATAAAAATAAACCAAGAATGATCGTGAGATTTGACCAACTGTTGAGCATAAATACGCTAATGAACCTCTCTAATGCCTTCAATTCATCTTCTCTTCTCACCACAGATATCGCACAACAACTTACTGGACCAACATCTTGATTCCCATCAAATAAGCCACAAATTCGCTTCCACTTAGATCCCTTCCACTTTCGTAACCTGTTGAGAAACGTCCTATAGGGCCATATTTATAGTTACTAAAGAGCTTATTCTATTATAATAAGAGTAGCTACAACATAGTTACTTATAACTATAGTTAGAGGAACGACCCCTGGAAAAAGGTCGCTCTAGAGCTAATATTAGTTATATACTATACTAAGAATAGGTAATATTAAAGGTATTATAATATACCCCCCTAGATATAGTAATAACTAGAAAAGCGCCTGACTATATAGTATCTCTTAAAATACCTAAATATAAAGCAATATATCTATAAATAACCTGTTAATAAGCCTATTTATAAAAGAGATAATAAAGTAAAGTTATTTATACTAGGTATAGGTAAAGTATTAATAGTTATAGTTTTCTACTTTTATAATTATTACTATTTTTATTATAATACTTTTTATTTACTAACTCTTATTAATAATAATAGAATTTATTATCTCTTATTAGCTTAGGAAGGGTAGTTACTATTATATTAATTTGAAATAAAATAACTTAGCTACTCTCCTACTTTCTTAACTATTCCCTATATATAATATAATAACTATATATATATCTAACTTTAGCCCTAATAATAACCTTATTATATATATATATATATATACCTATAATATATAATAATCTTAAAGCTATTATAATATACTAATATATTTATAGATATCTCTTAAAAAGAAGACTAGTTAGGCTATAGCCCTTAAGAAGGCGCGCGCTACTAAAAGTAAGAATAAAGCTAGGGGTAGAGGGGCGCGCCCTCCTCCTCTAGAGAGTAATAATAAGGTTATATATATATTATTCCTTCCTATTATTAATATATAATATATTAATATATTATAATAAGTAGAAGGAAGAAATAGAAGTAACCTATAGAGAGTAACTCTAAGGGTAAGGGTTTATAGCTTAAGAAGCCCTAGGGTTATTCTCCTAAGTAGTCTAAGAGGATAGCTCCTAGTAAGTAATAATCCTTTTATTATTATAACTATATATTAGAATATTACTAACCTTATTATTATTATAATCCCTAAGGAGATAGATAAGGGGGAGGGTATAAATAAGGGCGGTTTAGAGCCCCCTCCTAGCTCTCCTCCCCTTAGTAGAAGTATAGAGGTAGAGTAAGTACCCCTATTTAGTAAGTACTACTTTTAATATATTTTAAATAAGTTCCTAGGCTTATTAAATTAAAGGTATTTACTTAGTATAGTAAGTAGGTATAACTACTATTATAAGGATAAGGTACTTTATTAATAGATAAGTATCCTTATTACTATTATAACTTACTAATATACCAAAGCTAAGATTTTAAAGGACCTAGTAGTTAGAAAAGTAAGGTTCTATATACGCTTCGTTTCTATAACTATCCTCTAATATAACCTATAGACCCTTACTTATTAGAGAGCTATATTTTATAAGGCTATTACTACTTAGAAGGAGGAGATTATAATAATAAAGAAGGGTAGTAATAATAAGGGTTTACGTAGGGCTTCTAATATAAGAGGTAGTTCTAGTATATATAGTATTATTACTCTATCTCCCGCCCTAGTTCTATTTAGAACCCTAGTAGTTAGTATAGGTATACTTATACCTTATTTACCTATTAGTAATATAGCTACTATAGTATATTATATAGTTAATAGTCTTATTAGTATATATTTACTAGAGGTATTACTACCCTGATATAATATTCTAATAGGTTAGTATAAGTAAATCCTCTAAAGTTAGATAATAGAAAATTAACGTTTTAAAGTAGCTCTTTAGAGTAACTTATATTCTTTTTACTCCTATAGGAGCAACTTTAAGCTCCCTAGCTAATAAGCTATAAATTAATTAAAAATTAGGTGTTACTAGCCCTCTTATACTTATTTAGAGTATCCCTTATTTATTATAACTATTCTCTATATATCTTTTAGATTAAGGAGCGAATAGAACTATTTAAACTTCTTATAGTTAAGAACTTTTATAAGACTATTAGCTAGTATATTATTTATTAGTATATATACTATGTTAAATAATTATTAAGTATATTCTTATTGTAGCTATATATTCTAAATCTTAATATACTATAGCTTAATTAAGATTTATTTCTTTGTACCTACTATAAGATAAATTATTTTTAGCTATTATAATAAATCTTCTAGATATCGCTAAGTTTAAGAGCGATATCTCTAAATAGCTTTTAAAGAGTAATAATCTCCTTAGCTATATATTTAAGGCTTAGAAGCTCTACTTCTATTATTAATATTATAACTATAGCTTATTAAGTAGCTTTTTATTAAATTAGTCCACTAAAGAGCGAGATTATATACCCTTAAGATAACTTTTATATCTCCTTATTATTTATAAATAAAGCGTTACTTATAATTAATAATGCCTACTTACCCCCTAAGTTATTAAAGCATATTATAAGGTAATAAGTATAATATAAGTACTATATAACCTAGTTAGTAATAATATAGTAATAAGGAGCCGGGCTTATTAGGAATCTTAAAAGTAATATTAGGTTTAGTTATAATAATAATATAGAATATAAAGCTAATCTTCTCTTAGAAACTCTTTACTTCTAATAATATTACTACTATTTTACTTTTTAGGAGTAATAGGTTTAAAAGAGGGGTTACTAGCGCTCTTAAGTTAAGTAAATTAAACTTCTTTATAACCTACTCGAAGTATTAGTTATAAGAAAGGTATATCTTTTATATAGCTTAGTTATAAATCACTCTAATTCTAAGATAGTACTTAACTAAGCCTTATTCCTTTAACTTATATACTTCCTTTAGGCTAGTAATTACCCTCTATACTACTTCTTTATAATTCTTATAAAATAGGATAAGGAAGTTATTTCTATAGAAAATAATAAGAACCTTCTTCTTAGTTAACTAGAAGAGGTATAGTTTTTACTTATAAGTATAAGGCTTAGATACTAAAGGGTTAAGGAGAACTCCTTATACTAGAGTAGTAATATATCCCTTAGCGTATAGAGCGCGTAGCGTAGTTTAATATACTTTCTAAGCTACTTAAAGCTATTTAGTAACTTATAAATAATTAGGTCTTTATTTAGGTCGTAGGTGATACCGAACGCGCTTAGCGCGGTTATCCCGCTCGAGGGCGTCCAACGCGTTCAACGCGTTGAACGTACCTGAACGCGTTGACCCTTATAAAAGGGCTCATCGCCTTCAAGGAAAAAACCTTCGAAATTCATAGTATTTTTCACCCATAATTTTCGCCCACTTCGTGGACCGTATCAGTAGGAGGTATTTAGGAATATATTAATAATATTAAATTATTTAACGTTAAGGTTAGATTATATAGTAATTACTATTACTACCCTAAAGGTTTAAGTAGCGAGGGTTATTATATAAGTCTATTTAAGGGGTAACCTCTCTTATTAATTACCTTAAATATAAATCCTTACTTTATACTAATTAAGGATATTATCCTTATTGAATTTATAGGTAAATATCTACTTAAAAGGGATTAGTCTCTTTGTTATTATCTCTTAATTAATAACGCGCTATATATTTATCTATTATAATTTACTTATCTTAACCTTAGCTACTTCTTTAAAGCAAGTTTAGAGCGCTTATAAGAGGTTTAATAGTTCCTTCTATAAGCATAGTAGCTTCATAAGGTTATTAGTAGTAAGATATTTATAGATTATTATAGTTATATAAGTAGGCTTCGCGCTATAAATAGTAGTATAAACGTAGCTATAAAGCGTATAATACCTTATACTAGCTTCTAAGAAGGCTTTTTACTAATTCGGTATAGAAGTCTTAAAGAAGCTAGATACCTGCTCTTATTCTATATAATATTATAATAAAAACTAGTAACTAGAGTATTATTTGCTCTCTATTATTCTTAGTTATAAGTTACTAGGTAGTAGATTATATAGTTATTAGCTTTAATAAGTTTAGCTATAATCCTCTTAGTTATATACCTAGTTAGACCTCTATTTAATATTAGCCCTCTCCTTATTATCTTAGTATAGTTATATTAGTAGATTTTAGGGTCTCTTATTAAAAGGTTTATTCTTATTATACTTATTTACTTTAGAAATATCTTATAAAGTAAGGGATAAGTTAACTCTAATATAATCCTTAATCTATTCCCCTTTAGAATTAACTTCCCTAATAGCTTTATATATATAATTTATTTCTAATATATATATTATATTCACTACTCTTTCTATTAGAGCTAGGTTTTTATTTAGCTCTAGTATAAGATTAGGGGATAATAGCTACCCCCCCTTCTAACCTACCTATCCCTTTAGAAGTTTTAAGATTCTTCTATTTAGAGACTTAGTAATAAGAAAAAAGGTTAGTATAAGTAACTATTTAATTATAAATATTAATATAGCTTTATCCTTATTTATAACGCTTAAAATCTAAAGTTTAAAGTTAACTTATAATATAGGTTTTTTAATCTCTTTTATTATCTTATAGATAGTCTCTTCTAAACTAGCTTCTTTTATTTTATTCTGTATATAAAAATATATTTATTAAATATTATATTCTATATAATAATTACTATTTATAATATAGGGATCTAAACCCTATATAAGTTATAAGCGTTTAGGATATATCCTACTAGGTATCTAATATATCCTTATAGTATTACCTTAAAGTCTCTCTTATTAATCTCTCTCTCTTATTCCCTCTTAAGGGGGTATATATAGTAGCTATAGGTATATATATATCCCTAGTAAGGGTAAAGGTTATAAGTTAGAGCTACTCTATTATTAGGTTATTACTAATAAAAGTACTAGTAGAACAACTCCTCTTTAATCTATAGTAGTAAATATTAGTTATAGCGCTTAAGTAAGCTTATATTATAAAGCGTTATTACTACTAGTACTATCTTAGCTTATAGTTCTATAGAAAAGCTAGCTATAGTAAGTATCTTAATTCTTTAAGTTATAACTTCCTAACTAGCCTATTCCCCTCTACTATTTTATTCCTTTATATATAGATAGGGTTTTTTTAACCTCTATTCTTTCTATATAAGTCTAATCCTTATATCCTATATATCTTATAAGTAGAATTACTAACCTCTTACTATCTTATCTAATCTTATAAATAGAAAGTCCCTTCTATTAAGATACCTATTACTTAAAGGTATATAGAGCGGGTATAACGCTACTATAGGTCTTATTAATATATAGAAATATAAAGAGCTAACTAGTATATTTATCTTTAATAACTAGGAGCTACTAGTTCTAGTTAAAGCTTTTAGGATAGTTAAATAGATCCTATATAATCCTATAATAAGAGTATATTACTTTATCTTCTAATATTTATCTTAAAATTACTTATTTAATATTTATAACTACGTAGTTGTAAGAGTATGGCTATAGGCCTAAACCAGGAAAGGCTAGAATGCTAGAACGTAGGTATACGTAGTTATATTGAACTATTGCTTAACCTTCTAAGTCTCTGGCTTGCAGAGTTTTCTTAAGGGGATGCATGTTCACCGCTAATTCGCCGATGTTTTGCCGATAGCGTTGGCTCTGCATCCTGCACCCGCTATTGTTCCTTACAGTAGTATTAGTATTATAGGCGTATTAGGCCCTTAATCCTTACCCCCTAAGTAGTATATACTAGCTACTTAAGAGCCTTGGGGCTAAGGTAGCTACTTTAGAGGTACTAAAGTATTATATCGTCGCTCTAGTCTAGTAGTAGTATAAAAGAGGTATAATTATATATTATAAGTATATAGTTTATATTATTAATTATAGTATTAATACTTTAGGGGATCTACTTAGGAATAGAGTATAAGGAATAAGGCTTATATTTAAAAAAGGCGAGGTTCGCTTTCCTAATAAGTTTCTTAATTATAATACTATTCTTAAAGGTTTTAAAGCGAAGTATATAGTTATACCTTAAATACTAGATACCTATTATCTAAAGTAGCGCTTTAGAGATAATATTAATATAAAAGTTCTCTATATAACCTATATTATAAAGCATAAGGTCCTCTATATTAGCACTTTTTAAGCTATTAAAAGTATTCTTAATAACCTATATCCTTTTAAATCATTAGGTATAAAGCTATTCTAGAATTAACTTATTCTCTATTATAATACCTAATTAAGGAGGGGATAAGTAGGGACTTATATTTACTAGGTATATCCCTCTATAGTTATCTAGGACTATAGATTTATATAATATATAGGGCCCTAAGTAGGAGGTTATAAAGATATTTAGGTACTTTTTATCTAAGTTAACTATATTATCCCTAACCTTATTTAAGAGGGCTATATAGAAAGTAATTACTACTATATTAATAAGGTAGCTTAGGGCTATATTAAATTTCTTAGATAAACCCTTATTACCCCTATTATTATTTTAGTAGTTCTTACTCTTATAAGGTATAGTATATAGCTAGCTTTTATAAGTAAGTTTAATATAAAGATTAGTAAAGTATAGGTTACTATTTAACTAGTTATAAATCTAAGCTACTTATATATCTATTACTAATATATACGGGCCCTTCGAGTAATATCTAGTTAAAGTAGCTTTTAAGTAGTTATTAAGCTCGGAATTACGCCGCAGCCCCTTCGCAAAAAGACTATAACAAATTCACCTAGTTCGCAGGCATAATTCAGGAAATACTATATAGGTATTTTAACTTATACCCTCTACTAGTTAAGGAAAATAATATAAGAACCCTATATATTCCTACTACTCGCAAGTAAACCCTCTAAATATTATAAAGTCGGATGCGCGCTGCACTAGGGCTAATTATATCGGAGCTAAACGGGCTACTAAGGCTCTCGTAGCCTAGAAACGCCCTCGCTAAACCTTCTAGTAAGGTAAAAGCTATTATATAAGATAACTCCTTAACCTAAAAGGTCGACCTTCTAGTAAGGTACTAAAGGTACTGCGAACGCTATTATATAAGAGGTAACTCCTTAACTAGAGAGGTCTTTCCTAAGAGGTTCTTATAGCTAGAAGCATAAGAAGCTCTACTATTATAAGTAAGGCCTTATACCTCTCCCTTATCCTTATCTTTATCCCTATAACCCACGATAAATCCTTAACTATATTAGTACTAGACCCTATATATAAATACGCTAAGCCTAAGCGAGGTACGCCCTTTAGTATAAATAATATAGAGGGGATCGCTAGAGAGTTTAGCCTCGATATAATTAATAAAACCCGCTCCTTTATTAGCTACTCCGCTATATATAGAGAGCGTATTATTAATATAGCCCTTAAGAGGGCTTACCTTAATACCCCTATAGGGGACTTTATAAGGCGCGATAGTATTAGAGCTAAGTAAGCAAACTTAGTAGTAGAAGTTTAGCGGGTCGTTATATACCCTATAGAGTAGCCCTTCTTCGAGCAGGTCCTCCGCATTAGAACGTTAGTAAGTACGGCTTGCGCCGACTGCTTTGATATAGAGAGAGCGTTGCTAACGACGGCATAGCGAAGGCGTTAGCTAACCCGATCGAATAAGAGGACTGCTGGCGGACGAAGCGGTGACGGAGGCGGTATTTGACGGCGGCGCGGGTGGTGCGCGAGAGGAAAAGTCGATAGTTTCATAGTCTGCTTCCGTACTTAAATAATCAAAAACCACGTTATTATCGATATGAAGTTAAAGATCGTGAGGCTATCTAGTGTGACGGGCACGTATAAGTACAGCTATGGTTAGGAGAGTTACAATCACGTGACCGAAGGCTATGTATTATCAGGAGGCGCGGAGTTAGAAGGTCTATTGCACTTGAGCAGGTAAAATCACTATGCAGTGGCCAGAGGCCTTTAAGTAGTTATAATTAATACTTAGCTATTAATAGCTCAACCTATATAAGTACTATTCACTACTAGATAAGTTACTAGTTATAAGGATACTTAATATATTAGCCTTATCTATATAGCTAGCTAGCGTTATAAAGACCCTAGCGCTTTATCCTCGTGATCTTAAGTAGAGTATATCCTTATATAAGAGGTCCTTAAATATATTAGTATATTAGCTTATATTAGAGATAAGTATCCTTACTTACTCCTATTTAAGAATATTTATAATCTCTATATTAACTTAAGAGGTATAAAGTAATAACTTACTACTTAAAGAAAAGTTTTTAAAATAAGGGTATTACTTACCTTAGGAAGATTAAGCTAGGTAGTATAGAGGTAAATACCCCTAAAGTCCTTAATCTAAGTATTAGGATTAATATTTCTATTTACTTTCTCTAGGACTTAGATATACTCCTCTTAAATAATAATAAGGGTACTAGCCTCGCTTAGAGTATAATAATATTTAAGATTAATAATAAGGTTATAAAAGGTTATATCCCCTTTAGTAAGAAGTTCTATATATATAGGTATAATAATATTATAAATAATAATCTCTATAACTAGATAGTTAATTTATTTAAACTCTTAGTCCTTATAGGTTTACTTAGATTCTTATATAGCGAGCGAATAAAAGTACTCTAAGTACTATTCCTATATACCTATAGTATTCTTATTAATTATAACTAGGATAGCTAGAGGCTAAAGGGGTTATAATTTATTTATTATTTTTTTCCTAGTAATAAACTTAGGAGTAGTTCTAGAAGTAGTATTAGAAGTAGCCTCTTCTAGAGCCTCTTAGTAAAATAGAGTAATATATTATTTATAAGTATTCTTCTCTTATAAGTACTAGGTATTAATATCCTAGTTTTATTTAATAATATATATATTAAGAGTTAGGGTTTCTAATAAGGTTTTATCTAGGTATAAAGATTATTTAGCGTTATCTAGGTTAATATACTTCTAGACTCTAATAGCTTAGGCTTTAGCTTAAATTATAATATATTAAGTAGTAAAATCCCTATATATAATTAGATAATATAATTCTATTATAATAATAATAGAAGATATTATAGTTAAGGTTATTTAGAAATAGAGGGGTTATAATAATAGAGAATAGTATATATTAAGGAGGAAAGAAGGAATAAGAGAGAGGAAGTTTTAGTAAATACTTTTAATAATAAAGGCTTATTTTAAAATAGTAATTAGGGGTCTAGTTAGAGCTAGGCTTATAATTATTAAGAAATATCTTATAAAGCTATATTTATAGTTACTAAAGAGCTTATCTTATTATAATAAGAGTAGCTATAATATAGGTACTTATAACTATAGTTAGAGGAACAACCCCTAGGAAAAGGTCGCTCTAGAGCTAATATTAGTCACGTGCCGCGCTGGGAACGGGCGATGCTGAAGGCATCACGATATAACCTCATTCAAAGATGTTATCACTATCCCTGAAGAAGCTTCTTGTTCTTTTGCCTGCGTTTCTGGAAGCAATGCCAGTCTCTGGCGCTGCTATTGAAGCCCCAGGGGCTCTTCACATTACTCCAAGCCCCGATATTGTAAAGGCGGATGTCGTTGGGAGCACAGGTACGAGTCAAGTCAAATAATGAATGTCTATCTTTACCTAACTTCTCTTACAGACCTCAATGCTCGGCAGTATCTTCCCATCACTCTTCAGGACACTATTGTTTCTCTCGCAATTTTCGGTGGCTTTCTCTACGGTCAAGGCGTAAGCTTCTACGGCCTTAGCAAAGAATGCGATTCGAATCAGGTGAACAGTTGGGAGGACGGAGTCAGAGATTACTTCTTGGCCGTCACCGCCAAAGTTATCATAGCTATGCTTACCGCAAAAGGCACGGTTGACTTAGCCAAGTACCTTAAGTCTCAATAGGACATATATATCGTGTCACAACCGGTGCGGTGCAGAGTGATAGAGGTAGTATAGTTAGGTATAGCTAAGGTTAAACATTCTTCTCTAGCCCTCTAGTCTACTAAGTAAGGGCTAGAGGACTTATCTAGAGGTTACCTAGTACCTCCTTATAGCTCCTAACTCCTATAGACTTCCCTAATTTAGCTTATTAAGCCCTTTTCTTTATAATATTATCCTAGCTTATAATATAATCCCCCCCCTCTAAGCTAGTCTACTCTTAGACTAGGTTACTCTATAATTATCTAGAGGGTATTTAATACTTCCCTATAGGATTTTATAACCTCTTAGTTTCTATAGGTTTAGAATTTAATATCCCTTATTCTAGTTATATAACTCTTCCTTAAATAGCTAGGTAGTTTAGAGGAATAGTTAATTAGTAATAGGATACCTATCCTCTACCTTAGCTACTCTTATAGCTCTTATACCTAAGTAATAAGGGATTTTATAGCTTAGAGGAGTAATAAGCTAGTAATAAAGTATACCTATACTCTAACTACTCTTATAGCTTTATTAGATAGGTCTAGGACTACTTAGTAGTTATCTAGATAGTTATAGCTAAGTTCCCTTATAAGAGTTATACCTTCTTTTATAGGGCTATATTAAAATATCTTATTATTTAAGCTCGTTTTTATTACTTTAAATTTACCCTTAGAATTATTATATTTTCTACTTATTACTATATTTTTAGTATTTTTATAGAAGTAATAAAAATATTCTCCCTCTAGGGATAAAGAAGGTTTTTATTATAATATAGGGGGCTACTAGTCTCTATCTAGTAATTACCTAGTACTTCCCTATATATAGTAAAGTTAAATAAAGTTAAATAAGATAATAATCTAGAGATTATTCTCTTTTTAGCTATATAAAAGGCTAGTTTTAGTATTAAGTTAAGAATATATAAATATCATTTAAAATTCTACCTTATTAAAATCTCTCCTTCTTACTTCTTTAGATTTATAATACTACTACTACTACTACTAATAAGTTACTATTAGCCTCTTACTCCCCTATTAATAACTTTATCTTAATTACTATATAACGAATTTATTATTATATTATCCTCTATTATTAATACTACTAACGCTATTAATAAAGCTCCCCTCCCTGCTATAGGTATGCTCTAGGGGTGCCCTTGCTATTAGTACCTCCTAGCTATAGTAAAGTAGGAGCCCCCTAAGGAGGATCTCCCCTATATTAAGCTCCTTATAAGCTTAATTCTCTATTTTAAGAGTAATATTAATCTCCTAGTTCTTATCTAGTACTTATCTAGTACTTATTTAATACCTTATTAGTCTTAAGTTTTAAATCTATTATTAATTAATCATTTCTGAGATACTTCTATTAAATATAAGTATTATATTAAAATAAGTAATACTAAGGCTGATACTACTATACGTTTTACTTAATACTTTCTATATCTTATTTACTAACTCGCTATAAGTTACTTATTATATATTAGGCGCTATTAATAAGATTAAACCCCTTATAAATAAGGCTAGTTCCTAGCCTAACCTTTAGGTATAGTATATTAAGAACTAGGTAGGTCCCTAGTACCTCCTTAGTACTTTACTACTAGTATCTAATTATATTTAGGAGGAGATCCTTATTACCTAGCGTATAATTAAGAAAGCCCTCTAAGTTAAGAAGAACAAGGCTATTATAATACCTAAGAAGTATAAGGCTAAGGAGACTAAGATCTCTATAGAGATAGAGAACTACTAGGTAGTTATTTTAGAGGATATAGCTAGGTATTAGCGCTACTTTGCTAAGGAGGCTAAGAAGTAGACCAGGTTATTATATAAGTAGAATAAGGAACTCTACTACTACTACCTAAAGATAGAGTAGCTAGCTAGTAAGTAGCTAGATATATAGGATATATAAGCTAAGTATACTAAGGAAGTAAATAAGGCTTATAATGAAGTAGTGAGTTAACTTAATCTCTACTAGTGCCTTATTAGTACTCCTCTAGTAAGTATTTCTAACTTAAAATAGTATTATAAGGTTCTAACTACTCTATCTATCGCCCTATCTATCTATTTAAGAGATAATAATATTAAGGGGGGTATAACTAGTTCTAATAAGGAGAGCGCTAGCGCCCTATTAATATAAAATTTTTAAGAGCGCCCCTAATAAGCTACTGATAACCTCTAGATAGTATAGTATTACTTTTAAGCGTTTTTCTAGTCTCTTTTTACTTTATTAGGGGCCTTTAGGCTAGTAAATTAAGATACTTAGCTAGTATACCCTATTTCTACCTAGCTACTAGTTACCTATTAAGTTATCTATTAAATTATATAGTAATTATAATACTTTTACTTATAATTAGGCTTTATAATCGCTTCGTAAGTTTATTAATATATTATATTATAGCTCCTATAAATTATCTAGTTTGCTATAGCCCTTCTATTTAATAAGGTACTAATAGTTATATCTAGGGCCCCTATAGGTAATAATATAGTTTATTATATAGACGTTATTATTATTATTAATTAGGATATCTCGTAGTGAAATAGCTAAGCTAAAAAAGGGTTCTAGTTATATAGGCGCGAATATATTATAGATTTAGTAATTTTTATCTACCTATAGCTTAGACGCCTATCCCCTATTAATTACCTATTAGATCCTAAATAGGCTTAAATATTTATTAGAAAGTTTATAAGAGGGCTACCTCTACCTAATATTTTTAGTTAAAAGTAGGATAAGGTCTCTTATAGCGAAAATAATAGGGGTCCTCCTCTAATTATAGAACTTATTATATATTTTATTATACTTCTAAAGTAAGTTAGTAATAGCTAACCTCTAGGTAAATAGGCTATAGATTCTCTTATATACTACTAGGACTAAAACCTTTAACTAGGGTTTAATATTATTAGGTCTATAAGGGGAATATCCTATTAGTAGTTTAGCGGGTAACGTCTTAATAGCTTTATAGTAGGAGTTATTATAAACGAATTAGGCTAGGTTAAGCTATATTACCTAGTTATCCTAGTTAATATTATAGAAAGTCCTTAAAAAGTACTTAATACTCTAGTTCTAGCGTTCTATTTAGCTATTAGTTTAGGGATAGAAAGCGGTACTAATCTTCCTCTTAATAACTAGTAAGTAGTATACTTTAGACTAGAAGTTACTAGTAAATAGCAATCCCTAATTATATATAATAGCTTCTAGGAGCCTAAACGTAAGGAAGATAGATTTAGTTAATAGTATAGCTAACCTATTAGTAGTAAGTAACTCCCTAGTAGGGATATATAGGGAGTATTTTATAAACTAGTTAATAATAATAAGAATATTACTATATAGCTTATTTATTATTATTAGAGATAGTAGTAGTTTTATAATAAACTTAATTAATATCTATTAGAAGGGCTAGCTAAGTACTAGTAGGGGTGCGAGTTTATTATATAAGAGGTAATATCTCGACCTTATATA
Organism: Colletotrichum ledebouriae; assembly: GCA_036785755.1. Lineage (NCBI taxonomy): Eukaryota > Fungi > Ascomycota > Sordariomycetes > Glomerellales > Glomerellaceae > Colletotrichum > Colletotrichum ledebouriae. Next base: position 48,223 of record JAVHLU010000121.1, read on the forward strand.
TTAGTATATTATATATATCTTAATATATTCCTTTATATCGCCCTTTTATATATTCTAGAAGAACGATTTTCTAATCCTCTTTAGTATTTTAATAACCCCTTAGTAACCTCTAGATAGTGTATTATAAAAGGCTCTAAGGACTTTATTTTAAAATAGGTAGTTATTAGGGATATATAAGCCCTCCTAGTATCTTAGGGTACTAGTGTTATCTAATAACTACTTTATACCTCGTTATTCCTACTCCTTATTAATATAAAAGTAGTCTTTCTATTTGGCTTTCTTAACTAGTTCCTAGAGCGAGGGTATAAGTTATTCTAGCGAGGTATTTAATAGTTAGGTACCTTATTACTACTTAGTACTTACCCTCTAGATAGTAGTATTATTAAAACGTTATAGGAAGTCTTATAGGAGCGAGTCCCTAGCTTTATTAATCTCTATATCCTCTAGGGTATATTTAGGTCTCTATAATAAACTATTAGCTAGGTTATAATAACCTAGCTAGTATTTAATTATAAAGTTAAATATTAATAGATCTTATAATAGCTAAGCCTAGTAGCTACTAAGCGTCTTTTTATTAGCGAGGTATTAGTAACCTAGGTAGTTAGTAATAAATTAGATATAATACTAGGAGTAAAGTAAGTAGTGCTACTACCTTACTACTACCTCTCTAATAGCTAGTAGCTCTACTTCTAGCGTGCTATATTATACTTATACGCCCTTAAGCTTCTAAGATATAAATACTACTAGTCTCTATATATCCCCCTCTAAGTAGCTTAGTATTACCCCTATTATAAAGTCTAATATATTAGTTTTAACTTAAATTAGGAGTATAGGATTAAAGTACTATAATATAGGCGCTTTTATAAATAAAGCGCGGAGCTAGTAAAAAGTAGCTAGTACCTCCCTAGTTATTACTAGCTATCCCTTAGCTATATTAGTAAGTTAGTTAATATATAGGCTATAAATCTTAGAGTAGTTTTTAATAAATCTCCTATAGAACCTTATAAATCCTAGAAATTACTAAATCTCTTATATAGTAGTAAGTACTAGCTACCTAGCTATTACCTAGACTCTCTTATATTTTATAATAACTCTATTTACTAAGACTATAAACCTAAGGAACTTAATCTCCTCCTTATAAAATTTATACTTATTAGGGTTTATATAGAGGCTATTAGCTTCTAACTAGGTAAGTACTTATCTTTTAACCTCTATATAGGAGTCTATATTATTAGTAAAAATTAAGATATTATCTAAATATATAATATAAATAATATTAACTAGGCTTATAAGTAACTTATTAATAAATATCTAGAAGGTAGGTAGTATATTAATAAGCCTAAATAGTATAATATAATATTTATAGTAGCTATATTATATATAGAATACTATTTTCTACTTATCTCCCTCCTAGATCCTTACCTAGTAGTATATATCCTTAAGGTTAAGCTTAGTAAAGTACTTAGCTCTAGAGAGCTAGTTAAGTATCTTATTAATTAGAGGGAGGGGGGTATAATTCTTAATAATTACCTAGTTAAGCCCCTAGTAATCTATATATAACCTTAACTTACCTCCCTTCCTTAGAATAAATAGGATTAGTACCCTTATTAAGCTTATTAATAAGTAAATCTATCCCTTTTATAAGGCTTTATAGATATAATCTCTTAACTCTTCTAACTCCTTTTTAACTAGTAAGTAAATAGGCTTAAATAGGGGCTCGGTTCTAAGCTCTAGGTTAATAGGGTAGCTCCTAGTAATCCTAAACTCTAGTATAGTTCTTACTAAGTTAATATTAAATACCTTCTTAAAGTCCTAGTATTCTAATAGGATATTTATTTTTATCCCTTAGTATCCTTAGGGTCTTAGGTATCCTCCTAGTAGCTAGTAGTTAATATATAGTTAACCTATAATACCCCTATAAGTACTACTCTCGCTTTATTCTTAATATACCTAAGTTTCTTTATAGTTATAATAAGATAAATACTCTTCTTATATAGGGGAAAGGTCTAGCTTAACTCCCTCTAATTAAGATTAGAATACTCTACTATATATTAAGGGATACCTAGGATAGTATTATAATTATTATTATTACTAATTCTAAAATTATATAAAGCTATCTACTAGATACTTATATTATTAGTTATTTAAGTTACTAACTTCTATATACTATAATTAGGTCCCTTAGATACTTATATTCCCCTAATAGGTTCTAACTTATTAGCCTCTAGTTAAGTATTAGTTATAATCCTCTAGTTTATAATACTCTTATTAGCCCTATAATTAATAAGTATAGCACTAGTCTTCTAGCTACCTATAACTTAGACCTATATTATTACTTTAATATAACATAGCTAGTTACTACCCTATTAAACTACGCGCGTTACTATCTAGTCCTCCTCTAGTTATTTACTAGGGTAGGGTTTCCCTTTATAGTAGGGGTAGCTATACTTCCTATAGTTTAGGCACCTTAGCGCGATATAGCCTTTCTTCTTATAACTATAATAGATAATTTCCTTCTTAATATCTTATAGTAGGTCCTTAGTATCCTCTTAGTAGTTATTAGTATTACTATAGTCCCTATAGGTCTATCCCTTTAGAGCCTTAGGTTTACCCCTCCTAATTAAGGGTTTAGCCCTCTAGTTATTATCCCTTATTATTAGCCCCCTAATCCCTTACTAGTATATTATATATCTATATATTAACTATGAGTTTAGTATTTCTAGCCCTAGTATTAAGGTTAAGCTGCGACTTTAGTAACCTATTCGCTATAATATAGCACTAGAGCTTAGGGTCTAGCCTAGCTACTATATTAGCTACTTAGATCTCCTCTACGTATTAGTAGGGGCTCTCCGCCTCGATCCCTTTATAGTAATCAATAAAGCTCTAGTATAATTATCCTAGTTACTAGTAGGTCTACTTAAGCTAGGTTTATATACTAAGGGTCCTAGACCTTATATTAGCTACGCTATTAGTTAACTAGTCCTTTATTATTACCTAAGTTATATCCTTCGCTTTAGTACTATAGTTTATAGAGAGGTATAAGGTCTATTACTTTGCTACTAGTCCTTCTAAGTACTTAGTAGTAAATAGTACCTTTTCTAGGTCTAATATAATCTTATTTATCTTAAATCGCGCGTCGAGGTTAAATATAAATTAATTAAAGTTAGTCTAGGTACCCCCTTTATACTTAAGTATTAGAAAATACTTCCCCTAGAGCTCTAATTAGTACTTCTTCGATTTATTACTAATAACTACTTAGTAGGTAATAGGGTTACCTACTAGGGTTAATAGTTAACTAGCCTTTAAGGCCTTAAGATATTCCTATTTATATTTTAGCTACCCCTTCTTTTCTTCCTCCTTAATAAGCTAATCTAATTTAGCTTCTATTAATTAGCTACCTAGTCCCCTACTAGTACCCTTATTACTATTCTATTTAGTAGGTATCTTATCCTAGGTTTAGCTATTTAGTCGCTCCTAGCTAGTAGGGGATCCTAATAGTAATACTATATTTATCTCCCTAGTAAACCTATAAGTAGGTATTATATCGTTATATATTATACTGCTCTAATAGTCTATACCCCTATTAATATAAGTAAGAGAGAAGAATATATTATATTATAACTAGTATAGTATAGAGTAATAGAGGTAATATAATTAGGTATAGCTAAGGTTAAATATTCTTCTCTAGCCCTCTAGTTTACTAGGTAAGGGCTAGAGGACTTATCTAGAGGTTACCTAATGCCTCCCTATAGCTCTTAACTCCTATGGACTTCCCTAACTTAGCCCGCTAAGCCCTTTTCCCGGCGATATTATCCTGGCTCGTGACAATGTATGTACACGGCAACTGGAAGCGTTTGCGCACCCTGGCCGCAAGAGAGACAGAGGCAGCCTTGTCCGACCTGTTGGGCACCCGGGTGTCCTATATCGGAACCTGGAACAACCGAAGACGTCTGGCCGGTCGAGGCGAGACCGAGGATACCTACCATCCGGTGTTCGGCGTCAATATCGAGGGCGTCGATATGCACTTCACCATGACGGACTTCAACGAGACAAACAACAGCCCTACATTTCGCTTCGGATCCGGCGACGGCGGTGCATCGACCGGCAGTGTCAAGCGACGTGGCGACATGGAACCGCTCTTCTTCCGCGGCTACGGTTTCGATTATGAACTGCTGCATATGGACTTGCCCAATCAGCCTGATGTTACACCAAGCGACAAGGTGGAGGGGAGTATCTATGAACAGCTGAAGTGCTCGTTCACGGATAAGTACAGCGAGATTGACCTTTGGGAGAACAACCAGATGTGGTTCCAAATGTACGACTCGAATGGCTCTGGTACTGTCATGGCTGGCAAGCTTGCGCCGTTCGGAACAGACGGTCGCAGCCAGATTAAGCACATGGGCGGCTACATGTCCAGCCTCGACGTCGACCACCAATGCATGCCCTCTCCTTACTATGGACCTTAGGCTGAGTCGGACCGGACTGGGGATTATGAGGTCGTCTCGATGCCATTCTACGGACGGCACGCATTCACCCATGTTCATAGCAAAATAGTAGACCTAGAGTGCTTTCAATCTGATTTCAATTCATGAAAATCGGTTTTGATACGAAAGCAATTTTGCCTCATTGATTCGGCGTTCACACCACTTTGAGTCTCAATTCACCTAAATATGAGCCGACACAAGCTTGAGGGTTCAGATCAGACTTCATAGCAATGCCATTGGTTTGGGGAATCGCCTTTTATTTTATTCGCGCATGAAAAGCAAACCGTTTGAATGGCTTTCACTAATCTGACTCGGGCCCTCAGGTTCCGGTCAAACGATCCATTTGGAAGGTCGGTAGAAGTAACCCACCATCGAATAAGATGCCCAATGGGTTCGACACCGTAAGCCCTCCAAATGACAGTCTATGTAGCTACGTCGGGTCTCAATTGTATCGATGGCCTGACAGCAAGGCATTACGGATACATGAAGACAGTGATGAATGCACGAAAGGACGTTTCTGGGATATCTACAAGAAATAAAAGGCAAAGTGGCGGTTTTCCAACCCATTTCCTCCGCGAGATACCAAGCAATTCGCTGGACGCGTAAGCTTGTCCTTTTCTCCTATCAGATCATTCGGTCGAACGATTAGTACATTTCCAATTGTGGGTTGTGGAAGCGCTCTCCAACCCCGGATTGACGGCACCTGCTCGGCAGGCCAAGGCAAGAAGCTGATTTGAGGAATTTTCTCCAACAAGACCCCGGACGCCCCTTGACTAGATCGAGACAGTAACTCTACATGACACATACACATCTCCACTAAATAGACAACGGTGGGACCGAAACAAGAGCTTGTCAACAAGCTTCTTTCGATGTATTTTCCAGATTCCTTGTCTACATGTCTGCCAGCAACTGCGTTAGCGTGAAGAATCCCACCGGTTTCAGCTCGTCATTTGTCGACACGGCGTCCATCCGGAGAGAGCTGACAGGCAAGTGGAGGAAACACTCCAGACAGAGTCGCGAAAGTCCAGGCAGATGGTCCGCTTCCATTCGCGGAACGTTTATGGTGAACTGCTCCGTCTAATCAATGCTACCCTCTTCCCAATCAGCCTCACCCCGTCCAACGGGTGGAAATAATTTTACAATGACGAAAAAACCATGTTCCAATTCTATAGGAGCACGAGGTGGTCTTGCGAGATGAGGACCCCGGCACGGCGGATGGGAAAGCGTCCGATCGTGAAGCGGGTAGATCACGTATATAAGGGGACAGTCGAAACGTGGTTTTCTGGATTCTTGAAACCAAGCTCAGGCTCATCAATTCTAGATCTCTTGGCACCTTTCCATTACTCTCAATCTTTCCAAGATGAAGTTCACTGCCGCCTTGGCAACGCTCTTTGCGGGTCTCGCTGCCGCGACCCCGACTCCCACCGTTGAGAATGTTGCGGACAACCGCCACCTCGTCAAGAGAGCTTCCATCTCTGACAAGGCAACTATCGGCTATGCCACGCTCAACGGAGGGTAAGACCTCTTCGAACTGTTCACGATTTTGGGACTTGACTGATGCGATCTCAGAACTTCCGGTGGCTACGGCGGTACCGTCACCACCGTTTCTTCCCTGGCCGAATTTACTGCCGCCGTCAATGAGAAGGACACTTCCCCCAAGATTGTCATCGTCAAGGGTGTCATCAAGGGCGCCGTGAACGTCCGCATTGGCAGCAACAAGTCTGTCATTGGTCTCAACGCCGGCTCCGGTTAGTCAAGATCAAGCAAGACCCCAAAGGAATATGTCACTGATGAGAATAGGATTCGATGGGGTTGCACTATACGCTCGCCGCCAGAAGAACATTATTTTGCGACACATCAAGTCTACGAACGTTCTTACATCTACCGGCGACGGCTTGAAGATCGACGTGAGAGAATCCCGAGTCGCAGCGATTGCGCTGGATATGGCTAACACCAATCTTGCGCCTAGGAGAGCACGAATGTCTGGGTTGATCACTGCGAGTTCAGCTCAGCTCTTGTTTCCGACAAGGACTACTACGACGGCCTCGTGGATGCTTCTCACGCCGCCGACTACCTTACCATCTCTTAGTAATCTCATTCGAAACCACCTGGACATGAATGACCAAGACCGCTAACACTGCGAAGCACCTACTTCCATGACCACTGGAAGACCTCCCTCATTGGTCACAGTGAGAACAACGGCGGCGAGGATAGGGGCCACCTGAGGAGTATGTCCGCCATTCTGGGAACATGTAGAATCAACGCTGACTTCAGATCGTCAGTCACCTACGCCAACAACTACTGGAGGAACTTTGGTTCCCGTGGTCCGTCCCTGCGATTCGGCACAGGCCACATTTACAACTCCTACTACCTGAAGTATGTGTCTACCATTTTGGCGAAATCAGCAATTACTAACCAAATGCAGCGCCGACTCTGCTATCAACACTCGCCAGGGTGCACAGGTTCTCGCCCAGAGCAATGTATTCAGAAACGTGACTGCGCCCATTGAGACCAAGGATTCCGATATCGTCGGGTACGCGGTCTCGATTGACAACGATCTTGGCGGCGCCGCCAACACCGCACCGGTTGGTACCATGAACGCAAACTCACCACCGTACTCCTACAGCCTTCTCGGCTCTGCCAACGTTGTGGCCACTGTTCCTGGTCAGGCTGGTCAAAAGTTGACTTTCTAAGTCATTCCAGTCGAGAATAAGGATATCGCAAATGTATGCACGGGAAGAAACATAGGAGAGGGACCACTGTAAATATTGATTGGGTCGCAGAGCAGCGGCTGTCCTTGAATTCGCCCTTATCATGTACATGCTTTATCAGAAATCATTTGTGGCCTGGCTTCCGGCGGGTCTTATTTCGAATCGATTTCGGAAATCTCGTCCTCATTCAGTCATTTCGGCCTCGTAAAAGAGTCCTTGAGCTCGATTAGAAAGCTAAGCTTCTGAGGGACTAACCTGCAGGCCAAGGATTGACCCCGACATACGGTTCATTTTGGGTCACGAGCATTTAAGAATGTATTTCAAATTGATATGTTGATCATTACCCAAGTTCCGTTGCATCACGCGGCGGGACTCAGTAGTTTCCACTGCCAAAGATATGTATAGGTATGTGAATGGTATCTCCGCGCTGACTCCCAAGTATGCCACCCTTAGCTGTATATCTATGTCTCGCGCAGATGATGTTCATGTTTCTCGACAGACAGAAGGAGACCGTATGCTAGTTCTGGACTACCATCAGGACTGCGAAGCGACTGCAGCGAATCCTCTTATTTGATGCAATGCTTGCGTTCAAGGCATTCGTATTACGCGATCGCCATCAGTCCGCTCAAGAAAGAAATAACCAATGCAATCATGGGGGTTCTCAATTGCCGTTTCATGAGGACCGTCGATGATTCGGCACCTCCCGTGTTTTGGCAAAGCGACTTAAGTATGGAGGTAGTCTTAGGTTTGAAATCTTCCGACCGATCTCTCCGAATCACCTTGGGCTTCAATTGGATTCTTACTTCATCTTCAGCTCTTCTTGTGGCGCGTGTGGTTGGAGAGCCTGCTGGGGCGTGAATTGCAGAGGCTGCGCTCCCTGTTTCTGCTCAGCCTGCTTTTGCTGCACTTGGAACTTCTGGAGGTTCTCGTGTTCCTCAATCTTCTGCTTCTGCTCGTCAGGAGAGAGCGCATTGAAAGCAGCAATGTCCTGGTCCCATTTCATAACGCATTCGATGTTCCAGTTGCAGCGCTCGACTTCGCCGAAGATTGGGTGTCTGAATCGCGGGTGACGGCTGGGCCAGTTTGACGCGTGGTAGTGATGCTTGACAAGAGCCCCTCTGGAGTTGTGGTTCCCTGAATCGGAATGGCCTTGGCCGGCGGCATAGGACTCGACGTCGCGGACCAAGATGCCGCTGACGACTTTGGACTCGTCAATGTCGTGGAAGTCGTCCCATGTGATGGGTCCAGAGCGTGACCTCGAGGACATGACTTCCAAAACTGCCTTGGTGAAGGCGGACGGGCCGGTGCCGCTGATGACTTCGTCGAAGTCCAGTTTGATGTCTGAGATTGGTACTCCTTGTGTCTTGGAAACGTCGTTGAGCCATGCCATGATATTCTCGACCAGCTTGAGCATGACCGGGTGACGAGGCCTTGACATGAAGGTCCATTGGCAGAAAGACATGGACTTCTTGCCGAGAATGGGGTGGTCTTTGAAGTGCGGCTGGTCAATCTCGACGCCGATGACGAGATCAATGTCCTCCTCCCTGTATCTCTCAGGGATCCATCTGCTGACAGGCCGGAGGTCCTCGACGTCGATGTCGGCATAGACACCACCCTCGGCGTACATGATCATGTACCGGAGCAGGTCGGCTTTGATGATTGTTGCGTTCACATGGCGATACGTATCGACAATGTCTGGGCGGTCGAATCCGTCGGGTCCGTAATGCTCTTCGACGTACTCCATGTCATTCGTGTCGGTAAGGACTTCATAACGAAAGCCCGGGTTTTTGTCCGTCCATGTCCTGGCAGTAAGGATCTGTTCTCCCTCAAAGGAGAACGGAGCGACCTTCCAGCTCTGCCAGATCTTCTTGGGAAAGCCTCTTGTTGATGTCGGCCGGCCACCACGTTTAGACAAGTGAACGGGCTTGGGAACAGACCCGATGAGGTCCACGTTCAGGACAAGGAAAATTGTGCAGACGCACGCGATGTAAAGGGGAATGCATCTGCGCAACTGTGTTGGCACCCTGTTTCTGAAAAAGTTGGCTTTTGAGCCCGTCGGGCTCAATGGACTCAATGGACTCATGATGGGCGAAGACATGCTGGCTGATGTTTGTCCAAAGCTCGTGGAGGTGGTCAACCAAAGAAGCTTTTGGGCCAAGCTTTGGGCGAAGATGCGACGAGCATAAGAGCAAGACAAGCGGGATGCTTGTAGGGATTTGAGGAGCTTTCTACATGCAGGCACACGACCTTGGGCAATACTAGTCGCCGAGGAGGGGGATGGCCCTACGCTCACCACCGGCTGCACCTTGTCCCCCATTCGCCTATCAGTTGTGCATCGTTATCACGAGCCGGGATGCAGGGGGCAAGATGTGGCAGAAAGCACCGAGGTCGCTTGGCCAAAGTCGCATCGTGTTCATCCCGACTATCTAGCAAAGTAATGAGTCGCCATGGCTGACTGACGCCACCGCTTCTCTGATTTGAGTAACTGGGTCTGCCGTTAGTACTTCGCCTGTCTTTCAATACGAGAAAAGATAGAAGCTGATCTTAACAGTGCTCGCTCCCATTTGTTTCGACAGAAGGACCCCAAACAGCCACCATCTCTGGCGACACAGAGTAGAGCGGTCGGCCGGGTCGAAGCCATCCAGATTGCGGGGAGGAAACGAGAACCACTCGTCTTGGACGCCCGCAGTTGGCGCCATAATAGCGCCGGGACTTTGAGCTTGTTCGAGCTTCGATTGGGCCGATCCTTACCACCGGCACCAACGGCTACGATAGTCAGGGGACAGGGCGCGGTGGAACCGTCCCGATGAGGGACATGGCGTGGTATTCATCCTACGCCGGCTGGAATATTCAAAACTGATGTTGGCCGAAGCTTGGTTCTCCGCGATTTCACCCCGGTCTATCCCCCGCATGCTGGACCAGGCCACCCCGGCTCTGTGATTGACAAACTATCCTGGATTCAACCCGCCACCCCCCCCCCATCCTTCTTTTTATCAACCTCGGAGTTCTGTCATGGTTCAGCTGGCTATTTGACTTTCTTCTTGCTTGTGGTATACCGGACGAACGATCCGTCAGTTTGCAGCCCGTGGATTCATGCTGTTTCTTCAAGCCAATTGTTTGAAAGGATCGACGTCAAGCCGGGGTAGCCCTGCCTTTGGTTGAGTACACTGCTCGCAGCTGCCGATGTGCCTGTGCAGGACTTTTCTAGACTGAAAAGAGCTGTGCCTCTGTTCCCAAACTCAAACTCCGCCGGAAAAGCAAGGGTCGAGGTACTTCTCCTGCAATATCATCCACTTTTGGGAAGTAGCTCACGTCCCTAAGCACGCATCGTCGACAGTTTGGGGCTGAAGAGACCGCTTCACATCTCGTCTTCCTTCAGTACCAGTTCGAGCTCCATTCAACATGTCTCCTAGAAACGAGGGCATTCTCGACAGCAAAGATTGGGACGAAGTCACACCTGCTTGGTCCGATAAGTCCAAGTGGCTTGCAGAAGAATCAGACTGGAAGCCGGCCACGTTGATTCGAACGAGACGTCCATCGCGGCTGAATCTCGCCAGCCTCGGGACTTTCTTCTGGCCCATAAAGGACACCAAGCAATCAGAAACACCACGACCGACTGCGTATCTCGATGGTCTCAGAGGGTTTGCTGCCTTCTTGGTGTACTGGCATCACAACCAGCTATGGGCCCACGAGCCTCATGTACAAAATCGAATCTTCGAAAACGCATTTGGCTACGAGAACAAGTTTCACTTCATAGCCTTACCCGGAATACGACACCTCTTTACTGGTGGTCACTTTGCTGTGTCGGTCTTCTTCGTCATCTCAGGCTACGTCCTCGCGGCTAAGCCGTTGAGTCTGATCCACTCTGGAGACCACGCGAAACTGGCGGAGAATGTCGCTTCGGCGCTCTTCAGAAGATGGATTCGCCTTTATCTCCCACTCTTGGCGACAACCTTTTTCTTCATGAGCTTCCTCCACATGTTCGACATCTGGGTCGACAACATCGACCGCAGATCCACTTGGAGAGAAGACGTGTGGTTTTGGTACTGCGAAGCGAAGAACTTCACCTTCGTCTTCACGGGCGGCGGCAGCCCGTTATTCAGCTGGAACCCGCATCTCTGGTCGATCCCAGTGGAAATGAAAGGGTCTGTCATCGTCTACACGGCTGTTCTCGCATTCTCTCAGTGTACCAGGAACGCCAGGCTGTGGTGCGAAGCCGGCCTCGCCTTCTACTTCATGTACATCGCGGACGGCTGGTACGGAGCCATGTTCATGATGGGCATGATACTCTGCGACTTGGATCTACTTGCGAGGAAGGACGAGTTGCCCGCGATTTTTACGAAGCTCCAGCCGGCCAAGCTCTTCATTATCTACCACCTCTTCGCCATTTCGATGTACCTGGGGGGAGTGCCGTCGTATACCGGCGATGTCAACAGGATGAGAGATAATCGCGGGTGGTACTACCTCTCGTTCCTGAAACCTCAAGCCGTCTACGACTACAAGTGGTTCTATCTGTTTTGTGCTGCAACATTTCTCGTTGCTTGCACCCCGAGAATACGGTGGTTGAAACGCTTCTTCGAGACGCGCTTCTGCCAGTATCTCGGTCGGATTTCTTTTGCCCTCTATCTCGTTCACGGACCCGTTCTCGGAACGCTGGGCGATCGCGTCTACACGGCAGTAGGCTGGCACAAACATTCGGAGAGAGAGAATCTGGCGCATTTGGTCGACAAGTTTCCGCTGCCCAAGGCCGGGCCACTTGGTCTGGAGCCAGCCTTCTTGCTTCCACACCTGATTCTTTTGCCACTCACTTTGTGGCTGGCGGAAATAGTAACGAGGTTTATTGATGAGCCTAGCGTTAGGTTTGCCCAGTGGTTCTACAGAAAGACACTCAACTCACGGGCACCACCAGCCAAGGCTTGAAGTAGGAGGGTGTACTACGGCGTTAGGGCGGATATTTTTGGGCAATCGGGCTCGGAAAGGCCGAGACACGGGGCTTGATGCTAATTAGCTTATAGCTATTAATCCATTTGATGTACAAAATCTGTAAACGTTCCGAACCATTACTCCTACAACCGGGCCTGCTTTAAGACGTAGTCTACATTAGTCCAATTGTTGCTTGAAGTCATCGCATAACTAGATTGGTCACTTCAGCTTATCCCATTGAGACCGTGTTTTAGATCAACCTCAAGACGTCCAATACATCAGCACATCGTGCTTGCCACGCGCGTAGATGGGCTGTACATGTGCCGCCGCCTTCGACATCGCCACACATGAACTACTTCCTCCCCCAAAGACTAACCATGAGCTGAATCCAACACCAGCTGGAATCTTGGAGCGCCCAGGTGGAGGTGTTGATACCCACACACACACCCGAATTTCTCGTGTGTGCAGCTTTTCATCCACCTGCACTATCACACCTAATGACGATGCAGGAACGGGTGCATTCCCTATTTTGGTAAAGGCTGTGTAGTGTTCGTGAGCGGGGAGGGGATTTCAACTTGCGCAGGGGTCTGCGTCTCTCGCCGAGGCTCTCACAAGCTCACATGCTTGAAGCAACAAGTAATTAGCACCTCAACATGGCAAATCATAGCTCCAATTCGGCTGCTTATCTCAGGAACACGTCCAGTAGAGCTTTCTGCCCTCCATTTTGACATGTTACCTAACCCTCCCGCCGCGCTCTCAGAGTGGGTGGCTGGGGGTGGGCCGATGAGGGATATGTCGTGATGCCTTTAGCATCGCCCGTTCCTAGCGCGGCACGTGACTAACGTCGGCTCCAGAGCAACCTTATTCCGGGGTCGTTCCTCTAACCGTGGTTATAAGTAACTACGTTATAGCTACTCTCTTTATAATAAATTAAGCTCTTTAGTAACTATAAATATAGCCCTATAGGATATTTCTTAATAATTATAAGCCTAGCTCTAACTAGACCCCTAACTACTATTTTAAAACGAGCTTTTACTACTAAAAGTACTTATTAAAACTTCCTCTCTCCTATTCTTTCTTTCCTCCTTATTATATACTACCCTCTACTACTATAAACCCTATTTCTAAATAACCTTAATTATAATATCTTCTACTATAGCTACTATAGTATTATACTAGCTAATTATATATAGGGACTTCGCTACTTAGTATATTATAATCTAAGCTAAAGCCTAAGCTACTAGAGTCTAGAAGTATATTAACCTAGATAACCCTAAAGGACTTTTATACCTAGGTAAGACTTTATTAGAAACTCTAACTCTTAACTTATATATTACTAAGTAAAACTAGGATACTAATACTTAATACCTATAGGAGAAGAGCGCTTATAATTAATATATTACTCTACTTAACTAGGAGGCTCTAGAAGAGGCTACTTCTAATACTACTTCTAGGATTACTCCTAAGTCTACTACTAGGATATAAATAAATAAATCGCACCCCTTTTAGCCTCTAACTACCCTAGTTATAATTAATAAGAATACTATAGGTATATAGGAATAATACCTAGAGTACTTTTATTTACTTATTATATAAGAATCTAAGTAAACCTACGAGGACTAGGAGTTTAAATAGATTAACTATCTAGTTATAGAGATTATTACTTATAATATTATTATACCTATATATATAGAACTTCTTACTAAAGGGGATATAACCCTATATAGCCTTATTATTAATCTTAAATATTATTATACTCTAAGTAAAGCTAGTACTTTTATTATTATTTAAGAAAAGTATATCTAAGTCCTAGAAAAGGTAAATAGGAGTATTAATCCTAACGCCTAGATTAAGGACTTTAGGGGTATTTACCTCTATATTACCTAGCTTAAGCTTCCTAAGGTAAGTAATACCCTTACTTTAAAAACTTTTCTTTAAGTAGTAAGTTATTACTTTATACTTACTTAGGCTAATATAGAAAATATAAATATTCTAAAATAGGAGCGAGTAGGGATACTAGTCTCTAATATAAGCTAATATACTAATATATTTAAGGACCTCTTATATAAAGATATACTCTACTCGAGGTTATAAGGATAAAGCGTAGGGGTCTTTATAATACTAGCTAGCTATATAGATAAGGCCGACCTATTAAGCGTTCCTATAACTAGTAATATATCTAGTAGTAAATAGTACCTATATAGGTCGAGCTATTAATAGCTAAGTATTAATTATAACCGCTTAGAAGCTACTTTAACTAGACGTTACTATAATAGCCCCTATATATTAGTAATAGATATATAAGTAGCTTAGATCTATAACTAGTTAAATAATAACCTACGCTTTACTAATCTTTATAAGGAACTCGCTTATAAGGGCTAGCTACGCGTTATACCCTATAAGGGTAAAAACTACTAAAATAATAAGGGGGGTAATAAGGGTTTATCTAAGAAATCTAACGCAGCCCTAAGCTACCCTACTAATATAATAATAGTTACTTTCTATATAGCCCTCTTAAATAAGGTTAGGTATAATATAGTTAACTTAGATAGAGAGTACCTAAGTATCTTTATAATACCCTACTTAGGGCCTTATATATTATATAAGTCTATAGTCCTAGATAACTATAGAGGAACGTACCTTATAAATAATAAGTCCCTACTTATCCCCTCCTTAATTAGGTATTATAAAAGAGAATAAGTTAATTCTAGAATAGCTTTATACTTAATTATTATAAAAAGTATATAGATTATTAAGAATACTCTTAATAGCTTAAAAGGTATAAATATAGAGGACCTTATGCTTTATAATATAGGATATATAGAGAACTTTTATATTAATATTATCTCTAAAGCGCTACTTTAGAAAATAGGTATCTAGTATTTAGGGTATAACTATATACTTCGCTTTAGAACCTATAAGAATAGCGTTATAGTTAAGAAAGTTATTAGGAAGGCGAACCTCGCCTTTTTTAAATATAAGCCTTATTCCTTATACTCTATTCCTAAGCGGATTCCCCGAAGTATTAATATTATTATTAATAATATAAACTACGTGCTTATAATATATAAGTATACCTCTTTTATACTACTACTAGACTAGAGTAATAATATAATATTTTAGTACCTTAGAAGTAGGTACCTCAGCCCTAAGGCTCTAGAGTAGCTAGTATATACTACTCGGGGGGTAAGGATTAAAAGCCTAATATACTTATAGTACTAATACTATATAGTTATATATACTAAATAGGTAATTTTAAGATAAATATTAGAAGATAAAGTAATACGCCCTTACTATAGAATCGCATAGGATCTCTTTAATTACCCTAAAGGCTTTAACTAGAACTAATAGCTCCTTATTATTAAGGATAAGTATACTAGTCGGCTCTTTATATTTCTATATATTAATAAGACCTATAGTAGCGTTATACTCGCTCTATATACCTTTAAGCAATAGGTATATTAATAAAAGGGACTTTCTATTTATAAGATTAGATAAGACGTCGAGAGGTTAGTGATTTTACTTATAGGCTATATAGGATATAAGAATTAGACCTATGCGGAAGGAAGAGAGGTTAAATAACCCCTCTATGTATAAAGGAAATAAATAGCAGAGGGGAACGGGCTAGTTAGGAAGTTATAACTTAAACGATTAAGATACTTACTATAACTAGCTTATTTATAAAACTATAGGCTAAGATAGTACTAGTAGTAATAACGCTTTATAATATAAGCCTACTTAAATATTATAACTAGTATTCGCTACTATAGATTAAAGAGGAATAGTTCCGCTAGTACTTTTACTAGTAGTAACCTAATAATAGAGCGGCCCTAACTTATAACCTTCGCCCTTACTAGGGATATATATATACCTATAGCTACTATATATACCTCCTTAAGAGGGAATAAGAGAGAGGAATTAATAAGAGAGACTTTAAAGTAGTGCTATAGGGATATATTAGATACTTAGTAGGATATATTCTAAACGCTTATAACTTATATAGGGTCTAGATCCCTATGTTATAAATAGTTATTATTATATAGAATATAACGTTTAATAAATAGACTTTCTATATAAAGGATAAGGTAAAAGAGGCTATCTTAGAAGATATTATCTATAAGATAGTAGAAGAGATTAAAGAGCTTATATTACGAGTTAACTTTAAACTTTAGATCCTAGGCGTTATAGATAAGGATAAAGCTATATTAATACTTATAACTAAATATTTACTTATACTAACTCTTATTTTTATAACTAAGTCTCTAAATAGAAGAATCTTAAAACTTCTAAAGGGATAGGTAGGTTAGAAGGGGGGGTAGCTATTATCCCCTAATCCTATACTAGAGCTAGATAAAAGCCTAGCTTTAATAGATAGAGTAATAAGCGTAGTATATATACTAGAAATAAACTATATATATAACGCTATTAGGGAAGTTAATTCTAAAGGGGAATAGCTTAAGGATTATATTATAGTTAAATTACTCCTTACTTTATAATATATTTCTAAAGCGGGTAAGAGTAATAAGAACGAACCTTTAGATAGTAAGCCCTTAAATTTACTAGTATAGCTATACTAGGATAGAGAGGAGAGGGATAATACTAAATAGAGGTCTAACTAGGTATATAACTAGGAGGGCTATAGCTAAACTCGTTAAAGCTAATAACTATATAATTTACTACCTAATAACCTATAACTAGGAATAGCAGAAAGCGAATCCCGCTCTAGTTACTAGTTTTTACTCTAATACTATATAGAGCGGGAGTAAGTATCTAGCTTCTTTAAGACTTTTATACCTAATTAGTAAAAAGCCTTTCTAGAAGCTAATATAGGGTACTATACGCTCTATAGCTATATTTATACTACTATCTATAGCGCGAAACCCGCTCATATAACTATAATAATCTATAAACGTCTTATTACTAATAACCTTACTAAGCTACTCTACTTATAGAAGGAACTTTTAAACCTCTTATAGGCGCTCTAAACTCGCTTTAAAGAAGTAGCTAAGGTTAAGATAGGTAAATTATAATAGATAGATACGTAGCGCGTTATTAATTAAGAAATAATAATAAAGAGACTAATCCCTTTAAAGTAGGTATTTACCTATAAATTTAATAAGGATAATATCCTTAACTAGTATAAAGTAAGGATCTATATCCGAGGCGATTAGTAAGACAAGTTACCCCTTAAATAGACTTATATAATAACCCTCGCTACTTATACTTTTAGGGTAGTAATAGTAATTACTATATAATTCGACCTCGAAGTTAAATAATTTAATATTATTAACGCGTTCCTTAATACCTCTCGGGATCTAAATAAAGACCTAATTATTTATAAGTTACTAAATAGCTTTAAGTAGCCTAGGAAGTGCGTTAAACTATACTACGCGCTCTATAGGCTAAGGGATATATTACTACTCTAATATAAGGAGTTCTCCTTAACCTTTTAGTATTTAAGCCTTATACTTATAAGTAAAAACCTATATCTCTTCTAGTTAACTAAGAAGAGGGTCCTTATTATCTTCTATATAGATAACTTCCTTATCCTATTTTATAGGAATTATAAAGAAGTAGTATAAAAAGTAATTACTAGCTTAAAGGAAGCGTATAAGTTAAAAGAATAAGGCCTAGTTAAGTACTATCTTAGAATTAGAGTTATTTATAACTAGGCTATATAAAAGATATACCTTTCCTATAACTAATATATTAAGCAGGTTATAAAGAAGTTCGATTTACTCGACTTAAGAGCGCTAATAACTCCCCTTCTAAACCTACTACTCCTAAAAAGTAAAATAATAGTAATACTATTAGAGGTAAAGAGTTTCTAAGAGAGGATTAGCTCTATACTCTATATTATTATTATAATCTAACTTAATATTACTTTTATATATTCTTTACTCTTAAGATTCCTAACGAATCCCGCTCCTTATTACTATATTACTACTAACTAGGTTATATAATACCTATATTATACTCGTTACCTTATAATATACTTTAGTAACTTAGGGGGTAGATAAGTATTACTAATTATAAGTAACGCTTCGTTTATAGATAATAAGGAGATATAGAAGTTATCTTAAGGGTATATAATCTTACTCTTTAGAGAACTAATTTAATAAAAAGCTACTTAATAGGCTATAGTTATAATATTAATAATAGAAGCAGAGCTTCTAAGCCTTAAATATATAGCTAAGGAGACTATTACTCTTTAGAGGCTATTTAGGGATATTACTCTTAAACTTAGCGATATCTAGAAGATTTATTATAATAACTAATAAATAATTTATCTTATAATAAGCAAAAAGGAATAGATCTTAACTAAGCTATAGTATATTAATATTGAGAATATATAGCTATAATAAGAATATACTAGAGGATTATTTAGCGTAGTATATATACTAATAAATAATATACTAGCTAATAGTCTTATAAAGGTTTTTAATTATAAGAAATTTAAAAAGTTCTATTCGCTCCTTAATCTAAAGGATATATAAAGAATAATTATAATAAATAAGGGATACTCTAGATAGGTATAAGAGGGCTAGTAGCCCTTAACTTTTAATTAATTTATAGCTTACTAGCTAGGGAGCTTAAAGTTACTCCTATAGGAGTAAAAGAATATAATATACCCTAAAGGGCTACCTTAAAATACTAATTTTCTACTACCTAACCTTAGAGGATTCGCTCGTACTAATCTATTAGGATATTATATAAAAGTAGTAATACCTCTAGTCAATATATACTAATAAGACTATTAACTATATAGCGTACTATAATAGTTATATTACTAGTAGGTAGATAAGGTGCAGGTATACCTATGCTAACTACTAGGGTTCTAAATAAAACTAGGGCGGGAAATAGAGCGATAACGCTATATATATTAGAACTACTTATTACTATAGAAGCCCTACTTAAACCCTTACTATTACTACTCTTCTTTACTACTTCGATCTCCTCCTTCTAAATAATAATAACCTTATAGAGCATAGCTCTCTAATAAGCGAGGGTTTATATATTATATTAGAAGATAATTATAGAAATAATACATATATAGAACCTTATCTTTCTAATTACTAGGTTATCTAAAGTCTTAGCTTTAGTATATTAGTAAGCTATAATAGTAATAAGGGCGCTTATTTATTAATAAGGTACCTTACCCTTATAATAATAGTTATACTTACTTACTATACTAAGCGAGTACTTTCTATCTAATAAGCCTAAGAGCTTACTTAAAATATATTAAAAATAGCGCTTATTAAATAAGAGTACTTACTCTATTTCTATACTTTTACTAGGGGGAGGAGGGCTAAGAGGGGGCTTTAAACTACCCTTACTAATACCCTCCTCCTTATCTATCTCTTTAGGGATTATAATAATAATAAGGTTAGTAACGTTCTAGTATATAGTTATAATAATAAAAGGATTATAACTTACTAGGAGCTATCTTCTTAAACTACTTAGGGGGGTAACCCTAGGGTTTCTTAGGTTATAAACCCTTACCCTTAGAGCTACTCCCTATAAATTACTTCTACTTCTTTCTACTTACTATATAATATATTAGTATATTATATATTAATAACGGGAAGGTATAATATATATATAACCTTATTATTACTCTCTAGGGGAGGAAGGCGCGCCCCTCTACCCCTAGCTTTACTCTTACTCTTAGTAGCGCGCGCCTTCTTAAGGGCTATAGCCTAACTAATCTTCTTTTTAAGAGGTATCTATAAATATATTAGTATATTATAATAGCTTTAAGATCGTTATATATTATAAGTATATATATATACGCGCGATAAGGTTATTATTAGGACTAAAGCTAGGTATATATATAATTATTATATTATATATAGGGAAGAGTTAAGAAAGTAGGAGGGTAGCTAGGTTATTTTATTTAGAATTAATATAATAATAGCTACCCTGCCTAAGCTAATAAGAGATAATAGATTCTATTACTATTAGTAAGAGTTAGTAAATAAAGGGTATTATAATAATAATAGTAATAGTTATAAAAGTAGAAAACCGCGACTATTTATACTTCGCCTATACCTAATATAAATAACTTTACTTTATTATCTCTTTTATTAATAGGCTTATTAATAAGTTATTTATTAATATACTGCTTTATATTTAAGTATTTTAAGGGATATTACGTAGTTAGGCGCTTTTCTAGCTATAGCTATATCTAGGGGGGTATATTATAATACCTTTAGTATTACCTATTCCTAGTATAGTATATAACTAACGTTAGCTCCGGAGTAACCTTATTCCGGGGTCGTTCCTCTAACTATGGTTATAAGCAACCACGTTATAGCTACTCTCGTTATAATAGATTAAGCTCTTTAGTAACTATAAATGTGGCCCTATAGGACGTTTCTCAACAGGACACAAGCTCTTAGATGAGGGGAAGCTGCATAGTCCAACATCCCATTCGTTTGCTTGTCCGCCGATCCTATCACGCAGTCTTTCTCGCCTTTAGAGAACTTCCCCGTGCTTCTCCACTAGCTCAATCACACATAGTCCTTGATGCCCGTCCCCCACATTCCTTGGAGTTTCTGTCAGTGATGTATTCGTGAACGGCGAGGTAGAAACTGGGCCCCAACAACTGTTTGGAGAGACACAGCTTTGCTTCCACGGTAAAGTCGGCAACCCTTTCCCCGTACGTACTCCTTCTTTGAGCTCCATCGAAAAGGCCGTTGCTCAGAGGTTCTCGGTAGTTGCGCTGCAACCTGAGCAGCAACCTGAGCACCCGAATGCCCCGAGTTTGAATCAAATGAGTACCGGGACCTCGGCACATGCACATAGCCCCTCGCGATGCTAGCCCGGGACGTCAAGCGCGTCATTCTCATTGTAGGGCCGTTTCTCCTCCTCGCCTATGTTGGCATACGATGTCTCGACTTCAGAGACTCGGCCTCGGGGCTCAACGCCTGGTTCGATCATGTATTTGCGCCGGACTGGAGACAAGCCGATGAACTGAAGCCGCACTCCCGGCCGGCGCCGTCGCAATCCGGGACCACCACCGAGTCGGGTCAAGCACCGCCCGTCGTTCCGGTGTCTCCTCCGATCGAGACGGAGCAGACGCATCATGAAGTCTACTCAAGAACGACATCCGACAAGAAGTTCTTTGCTATCCGCTTCGGTGACGAAGACGCAATCAACCCCAACATCATCCCACATCCCACACTTGACAACACCTTCATCATCGTCGCACAGCGGCGGAAAACAGATGACGACTCCTCTGCGGAGCATCACGAGCTCGTCTGCAATGCAGTCTTCACATTAGAGGGGCTCACATGCGTGGATACACCGACGGTCCTCCCCATTGCCGCAACCAAGAGTGGTGACGACAAATGTCCACCGAAGCTGGCATACATTGCCATGAACGTTGGACCCCATGATGCTCGTGCTTTCCACGGCCCCAAAGCGCCCTTTATCGTCTACGGCTCGAACTCTCTCCACTGTTGCTTTGGACAATTCATGCAAGACTTCCGCACGCTAGGCACTTGGGGCTTTCAGACGTCACTTGACGGGGGCTTCGGCACTGGCACGGAATTGCAGCGTCCGCCGCCGTGGGGAACCATGGAAAAGAATTGGTTCCCTTTCTGGGACGAGGAGGGTTCAATCTTTGTACATCACGACCTTGCGCCGAAGCGGTTTTTTTCAAAACTCAACACGGACGGGTCTGTAGGTGAGGACCTGGCGCCTCTTGCGACGGGAGACGAGGCTTGCCTCGCGAAATACCTGCCGAAGCTGCCTCCAGACCTCGAATCAATACATCAAGCGACAAACTCGCTGAGCATCACTTTCTGCAAGAGGATGGATGTGAACTGCAAGCCGAGCAGCGACAACACCTTCATCTTCACTATTTTCCAACACAAGACGTTCTACCGGTTCCATAGCGAGTACGAGCCATACGTCATGGTGTTTCGGCAGAGAGCGCCGTTTGAAGTTTTCGCCGTCTCGGAGAAACCCATCTGGATCCATGGCCGGGAACGAAAGGATAATGGTGCTTCTGATATGTTTTACGTCACATCCATGAGTTGGAAGACCAAGGATCAGCGGTATCATGGGTATATGGATGATACTTTGTTTGTTTCTTTTGGCATTGAGGATCAGAAGACTGGTGCCATTGATGTCATGGCCGAAGATCTCTTGTCGGGGCTCGGAACTTGCCTAGAGGCGTAGTGCAAAGCATTTGTGATCGGGGGCGGTATGGTGTCAGGGATACCTTTAACAAAATGATTGTACGAATGAATAGTTAATAATCTTTACGCAAGAACTGAGTATGGTGGCACTTTTTTTTCGGTTTTTAACTTGTCTTTCTCATAGCTGATGGCAAACATCAAACGGTGGCTTTTGTATTATCGAAGTCCATCTCTGGACAACAACTTGCCCACGCATGCCGGTAGAGTTGACCCTAGAAGGGAACAAGGCCCGTCGAAGATACCTGGTGTGATACTTCACCATGCTATCGAGCTCAATGAGGTCGTTGGCGTCAATTACTGGGTTCTTGGGGACAATAATGAAAGGCCTGGACTGAATCTACAGGGCCTAGATTACTCCGCCTTTTATCGCGGCTGAAGGCCTCGGTCAAGCATCCATTGTCCGTGGCGCTGTCTAAGACATTATCTTACCCAGACTGCCATATTTTCGAGTCTCAAAAGCCCATCTCTGGAATGACAGGGCTCATGTACTGCTTGCTTATTGATGCGCATTCCCCAGCATAAGATAAACGACACTTACCCTAGTCACAGCCCACGCCCACGGCGAAGTGATCCAGCCAGGATTCTGTATCATGCTTGTTTCCAAGTGAAAGGATTGTTTTCATGGTCGGTTTTCTTGATACGTTGAGTTGCCGACCTCCCCCAACATCCCAAACTGCGGATGACACAGAGGGCAGAAAGTCTAGAACGCTTGGTACAGTTCCCAGCCATCGATCAGCATTCCAACCGACAAGAAAAGAGACCTCCCTCAGATCGGCTATCTCAGCTTCCGAACCATGGAAGAACTGCCGGACCGCATCGGGAAAGCCCGGCGAGCCCAATTCCGGATCCGGTAATAACGGCATCCGGCTCCCCGATTCTTCGCCGAATCGAATCGCCGATCACAGCGCGGGACCCAGCCACATGGACGTCAGCGCACGCCAAGAAGAGTCTGGCTTCGACGGAAGCGGCTCCTCGCCACTCTGATTGACAATTATTGGCGGAGAAGCAGGTCCGATGAGACGCCCAGGAAGCCAACAAAGTCTGCCGCATGCTACATCCGTTCGCGAAGAATTTTACACGACACTTGTGCATTTCGCTCGCCGAACCAGCCGACCGAAGCACTTACCTTTGGTCCATAGAAGACCCTTGCGAACCTGGAACCCTTTCCCGTCTGACCCCAGGAATCACCAACCTCCAGGTGTCAAAATGATCACCCCAGATCATTCGATAGCGTTCTCAAACCTCGCCTCGGTGAACTTCACCCTGCTCGAACACACATACCCGACGGCGCCAGATGTACGCATGATCCAGGATATCAGCGATAACTCACTACCGGCAAAGAAAGGGGAGCAGATCATGACGTGGACGAAGGGCTGCTATTTCGGGAAGAGCGGGCAAGATGATGTTGCGCTGTGCTGGCAGGACATGGAAGCTTTGCAGTCATTCTGCATTGGCATCGAGTCGCCCGAACGGGGGTTCTTCAAGCCCATCCAGTCACATTACAAGACGAAATACAACGACGGCCATACGAACTCGGCATGGGCTTTCCCTTCAGATAACCCCGCGGATCCGTATACCTTTCCCAGCAGCCTCAACTACCATATCACGGTAACGAGTCACTCCTTGAAGGATCAGTTGGAGCTGCAGGTCACGATTGAAGACAAGCCAGCCGCGCCGAAGATGGATGAAGATTTGAGGAGGAAATAAGTACGTGATAGAAAAGAGAAGGTAGAGTGAGGTCTTTGACTAACACATGTCGGTCTAGAATCTCAGGAAGTTGCTAAGGTGGTATAGTGGCATTATGCGTCGGAATAGTCCCGAAGCATAAACCCATAGGCAAGATATATGATAGTGGCTTTGTTTGAAAAGGACTTTAGGCAAAGGGCTTCCAAAAAGCCATTTGTATGCGGTTCCAATTAATGTTTAGCGAATTTAATTATGCAGATAGCCATGATAATGGATTTTTATTACAAATACTCTCGCTCTATTGAGAAACGTCCTATAGGGCTATATTTATAGTTACTAAAGAGCTTATTCTATTATAATAAGAGTAGCTATAACGTGGTCGCTTATAACTATAGTTAGAGGAACAACCTCTAGAAAAAGGTCGCTCTAGAGCTAACGTTAGTTAAATATTATGCTAGGAACGGGTAATACTAAAGGTATTATAATATACCCCCCTAGATATAGTAGCAGCTAGAAAAGCACCTAACTACGCAGTATCCCTTAAAATACCTAAATATAAAGCGATATATCTATAAATAACCTATTAGTGAGCTTATTTATAAAAGAGATAATAAAATAAAGTTATTTATATTAAGTATAAGTAAAGTATAAATAGTCGCGGTTTTCTACTTTTATAACTATTACTATTATTATTATAATACCCTTTATTTACTAACTCTTACTAATAGTAATAGAATCTATTATCTCTTATTAGCTAAGTAGGGTAGCTATTATTATATTAATTCTAAATAAAATAACCTAGCTACCCTCCTACCTCCTTAACTCTTTCTTATATATAATATAATAACTATATATATATCTAACTTTAGTTCTAATAATAACCTTATTATACGCGCGCGCGTATAGCTATATCGCGTAATAATCTTAAAGCTATTATAATATACTAATATATTTATAAATACCTCTTAAAAAGAAGACTAGCTAGGCTATAGCCCTTAAGAAGGCGTATGCTACTAAAGGTAAGAATAAAGCTAGGGGTAGAGGGGCGCGCCCTCCTCCCCTAGAGAGCGATAATAAGGTTATATATATATTATTCTTTCCTATTATTAATATATAATATACTAATATATTATATAATAAGTAAAAAGAAGAAGTAGAAGTAACCTATAGAGGGTAGCTCTAAGGTTAATAGTTTATAGCCTAAGAAGCCCTAGGGTTACTCTCTTAGGCGTTCTAAGAGGATAGCTCCTAGTAAGTTATAATCCCTTTATTACTATAACTATACTTTAGAATATTACTAACTTTATTATTATTATAATCCCTAAGGAGATAGATAAAGAGGAGGGTACTAGTAAGGGTAGTTTAGAGCCCCCTCCTAGCCCTCCTCCCCCTAGTAGAGATATAGAAATAGAGTAAGTACCTCGATTTAATAAGTATTACTTTTAGTATATTTTAAGTAAGCTCTTAGGCTTATTAGATAGAAGGTACTTGCTTAGTATAGTTAGTAAGTATAACTATTATTATAAGGGTAAGGTACCTTATTAATAGATAAGCGCCCCTATTACTATTATAACCTACTAATATACTAAAGCTAAGACTTTAGATAACCTAGTAATTAGAAAAGTAAGGTTCTATACGCGCTTTATTTCTATAACTAATTTCTAATATAATATATAAACCCTTACTTATTAGAGAGCTACGCTCTATAAGGCTATTACTACTTAAAAAGAGGAGATTATAATAGTAAAGACGGGTAGTAATAGTAAGGGTTTAAGCAGGGCTCCTAAGGTAATAAGTAGTTCTAGTATATATAGCGTTATTACTCTATCTTCTACCCTAGTTCTATTTAGAACCCTAGTAGTTAGCATAAGTATACCTATACCTTATCTACCTATTAGTAATATAGCTACTATAGTATGCTATATAGTTAATAGTCTTATTAGTATATATTTACTAGAGGTATTACTACCCTTATATAATATCCTAATAGATTAGTATAAGCAAATCCTCTAAGGTTAGGTAGTAGAAAATTAGCGTTTTAAGGTAGCCCTTTAGGGTATATTATATTCTTTTACTCTTATAGGAGTAACTTTAAGCTCCCTAGCTAGTAAGCTATAAATTAATTAAATATTAAGCACTACTAGCCCTCCTATACTTATTTAGAGTATCCCTTATTTATTATAATTATTCTCTATATATCTTTTAAATTAAGGAGTAAATAGAAATATTTGGATTTCTTATGATTTAGAACTATTATAAGACTATTAGCTAGTATATTATTTACTAGTATATATACTATACTAAACAATCCCCTAGTATATTATTATAATAGCTATATATTCTAAATATTAATATACTATAGCTTAGTTAAGATCTACTCCTTTTTGCTTATTATAAGACGAATTATCTATTAGTTATTATAATAAATCCTCTAGATATTACTAAGTTTAAGAGTAATATCCCTAAATAGCCTCTAAAGAGCGACTATTTCTATAGTAGTATATTTAAGGCTTAGAAGCTCTACTTCTATTATTAATATTATAACTATAGCCTATTAAGTAGCCTTCTATTAAATTAGTCCTCTAAAGAGCGAGATTATATACCCTTAAGATAATTTCTATATCTCCTTATTATTTATAAATAAAGCGTCGCTTATAATTAATAGTACCTACCTACCTACTAAGTTATTAAAGTATATCGCGAGGTAATAAGTATAATATAGGTATTATATAACCTAGTTAGTAATAGCATAGTAATAAGGAGCGGGTTTCGTTAGGAATCTTAAGAGTAGGGAGTATATAAAAATAATATTAAGTTAGATTATAATAGTAGTATAGAGTATAGAGCTAATCTTCTCTTAGAAACTCTTTACCTCTAATAGTATTACTATTATTTTACTCTTTAGGAGTAATAAGTTTAGAAGGGGGGTTATTAGCACTCTTAAGTTAAGTAAATCGAACGTTTTTATAACCTACTTAATATATTAGTTATAAGAAAGGTACATTCTTTATATAGCTTAGTTATAGATAACTCTAATTCTAAGATAGTACTTAACTAGGCCTTATTCTTTTAACTTATATACTTCTTTTAGGCTAGTAATTACCCTTTATATTACTTCTTTATAGTTCCTATAAAATAAAATAAGGAAGTTATCTATATAAAAGATAATAAGGACCCTCCTCTTAGTTAATTAGAAGAGATATAGGTCTTTATTTATAAGTATAAGGCCTAGGCGCTAAGGGGTTAAGGAGAACTCCTTATACTAGAGTAATAGCATATCCCTTAGCCTATAGAGCGTATAGCGTAGTTTAATAGACTTTCTAAGCTACTTAAAGCTATCTGGTAACTTATAAATAATTAGGTTTTTATTTAGGTCCTAAGAGGCGTTTAGGAATATATTAATAATATTAAATTATTTAACTTCGAGGTTAAAATATATAGTAATTACTATTACTACCCTAAAGGTATAAGTAGCGAGGGTTGCTCTATAAGTCTATTCAAGGGGCGACTTCTCTTACTAATCGCCTTAAATATAGATCCTTGCTTTATACTAATTAAGGACGTTATCTTTATTAAATTTATAGGTAAATACATACTTTAAAGGGATTGGTCTCTTTATTATTATATCTTAATTAATAACGCGCTATATATCTATCTATTATAATTTACCTATTCTAACTTTAGCTACTTCTTTAAAGCGAGTTTAGAGCGCTTATAGGAGGTTTAAAAGTTCCTTCTATAAGTAAGGTAGCTTAGTAAGGTTATTA
Source organism: Colletotrichum ledebouriae (assembly GCA_036785755.1). NCBI lineage: Eukaryota > Fungi > Ascomycota > Sordariomycetes > Glomerellales > Glomerellaceae > Colletotrichum > Colletotrichum ledebouriae. The sequence continues at coordinate 76,002 of JAVHLU010000121.1, forward strand.
GTAATAAGATATTTATAGATTATTATAGTTATACGAGCGGGTTTTATACTATAAATAGTAGTATAAATATAGCTATAGAGCGTATAGTACCCTATATTAGCTTCTAAAAAGGCTTTCTACTAATTAGGTATAAAAGTCTTAAAGAAGCTAGATACCTACTCCTACTCTATATAGTATTAAAGTAAAAACTAGTAACTAGAGCGGGATTTGCTTTCTACTATTCCTAGTTATAAGTTATTAGGTAGTAGATTATATAGTTATTAGCTTTAATAGGTTTAGCTATAGCCCTCCTAGTTATATACCTAGTTAGACCTCTATTTAGTATTAGCTCTCTCCTCTCTATCCTAGTATAGCTATATTAGTAGATTTAAGAGCTTCCTATCTAAAGGTTTATTCTTATTACTCTTACCTACTTTAGAAATATATTATAAAGTAAGTAGTAGTTTAATTATAATATAGTCCTCGATCTATTCCCCTTTAGAATTAACTTCCCTAATAGCTTTATATATATAGTTTATTTCTAGTATATATATTATACTTATTACTCTATCTATTAGAGCTAGGCTTTTATCTAGCTCTAGTATAGGATTAGGGGATAATAGCTACCCCCCCCCCTTCTAACCTACTTATCCCTTTAGAAGTTTTAGGATTCTTTTATTTAGAGACTTAGTTATAAGAACGAGGGTTAGTGTATATAACTATTTAGTTATAAGTATTAATATAGCTTTATCCTTATTTATAACGCCTAGGATCTAAAGTTTAAAGTTAACTTATAATATAGGCTCTTTAATCTCTTCTACTATCTTATAGATAATATCTTCTAGGATAGCCTCTTTTACCTTATCCTTTATATAGAAAGTTTATTTATTCAATATTATATTCTATATAATAATACCTATTTATAACTTAGGGATCTAGACCTTATATAGGTTATAAGTATTTAGAATATATCCTACTAGGTATTTAATATATCCCTATAGTAGTACCTTAAAGTCTCTCTTATTAATTCCTCTCTCTTATTCCCTCTTAAGGGGGTATATATAATAGCTATAGGTATATATATATCCCTAGTAAGGGTAAAGTTTATAAGTTAAAGCTACTCCGTTATTAGGTTACTACTGGTAAAAGTACTAGTAGAACTATTCCTCTTTAATCTATAGTAGCGAACGCTAGTTATAGTATTTAAGTAGGCTTATATTATAAAGCGTTATTACTACTAGTACTATCTTAGCCTATAGTTTTATAAATAAGCTAGCTATAGTAAGTATCTTAATTATTTAAGTTATAACTTCCTAACTAGCTTATTCCCCTCTATTATTTAGTTCCTTTATATATAGAGGGGTTATTTTAACCTCTATTCCTTCTGTATAGGTCTAATCCTTATATCCTATATAGCCTATAAGTGAAATCACTAACCTCTCGACGTCTTATCTAATCTTATAAATAGAAAGTCCCTTCTATTAAGATACTTATTACTTAAAGGTATATAGAGCGAGTATAATACTACTATAGGTCTTATTAATATATAGAAATACAAAGAGCTAACTAGTATATTTATCCTTAATAATAAGGAGCTATTAGTTCTAGTTAAAGCCTTTAGAGTAGTTAAAGAGATCCTATATAATTCTATAATAAGGGCGTATTACTTTATCTTCTAACGTTTATCTCAAAATCACCTATTTAGCGTGTATAACTACGTAGTATTAGTACTATAGGTATATTAGGCCTTTAATCGTTACCCCCTAAGTAGTATATACTAGCTACTCTAGAGCCTTAGGGCTAAGGTACCTGCTTTAGAGGTACTAAAGTATTATATTATTACTCTAGTCTAGTAGTAGTATAAAAGAGGTATACTTATATATCATAAGTATATAGTTTATATTATTAATAATAATATTAATACTTTAGGGTATCTACTCGGGAATAGAGTATAAAGAATAAGGCTTATATTTAAGGAAGGCGAGGTTTACCTTCCTAATAAGTTTCTTAACTATAATACTATTCTTATAGGTTTTAAAGCGAAGTATATGGTTATACCTTAAGTATTAAATACCTATCTTTTAAAGCAGCCCTTTAGAGATAATATTAATATAAAAGTTCTCTATATATCTTATATTATAGAGCATAAGGCCCTCTATATTCGCACCTTTTAAGCTATTAAGAGCGTTCTTAATAATCTATATACCCTTTATAATTAAGTATAAAGCTATTCTAGAATTAACTTATTCTCTTTTATAATATCTAATTAAGGAGGGGATAAGTAGGGACTTATTATTTATAAGGTATATCCCTCTATAATTATCTAGAACTATAGACTTATATAATATATAGGGTCCTAAGTAGGGGGTTAAAAAGATACTTAGGTGCTCTTTATCTAAGTTAATTATATTATCCCTAACCTTATTTAAGAGGGCTATATAAAAAGTAACTATTATTATATTAATAGGGTAGCTCGGGGCTATATTAGATTTCTTAGATAAACCCTTATTACCCCCCTTATTATTTTAATAGTTTTTACCCTTATAAGGTATAGCGCCTAGCTAGCCCTTATAAGTAAGTTCTATATAAAGATTAATAAAGCATAGGTTATTATTTAACTAGTTATAGATCTAAGCTACTTATATATCTATTACTAATATATAAGAGCCCTTTTAGTAATATCTAGTTAAAGCGGCTTCTAAGTAGTTATAATTACTACTTAGCTATAAATAGCTTAACTTATATAAGTACTATTTACTACTAAATAAGTTACTAGTTATAAGAACGCTTAATAAGTTAGCCTCCTTTATATACCTAGCTAGTATTATAAGGACCCTAGCGCTTTATCCTTATAACCTTAAGTAGAGTATATCCTTATATAAGAGGTCCTTAAATATATTACTATATTAGCTTATATTAGAGACTAATATCCCTACTCGCTCCTATTTAAAGATATCTATAATCTCTATATTAGCTTAAGTAAATATAAAGTAATAACTTACTACTTAAAAAAAGGTTTTTAAAATAAGAGTACTACTTACTTTAGGAAGCTTAAGCTAGGTAGTATAGAAATAAATACTCTTAAAGTCCTTAATCTAGGTATTAGGATTAATACTCCTATTTGCTTTTTCTAGGACTTAGATATACTCTTTTTAAATAGTAGTAAGGGTATTAGCCTCGCTTAGAGTATAGTAATATTTAAGATTAATAATAAGGCTATAAAGGGTTATATCCTCTTTAGTAAGAAGTTTTATATATATAGATATAATAATATTATAAGTAATAATCTCTATAACTAGATAGTTAATCTATTTAAACTCCTAATCCTTATAAGTTTACTTAGATTCTTATATAGTAAGTAAATAAAAGTGCTCTAGGTATTATTTCTATATACCTATAGTATTCTTATTAATTATAACTAGAGTAGCTAGAGGCTAAAGGGGTTATAATTTATTTATTACCTATATCCTAATAATAGATTTAGGAGTAGTCCTAGAAGTAGTATTAGTAATAGCCTCTTCTAGAGCCTCTTAGTTAAATAGAGTAATATATTAATTATAAGTGCTCTTCTCTTATAGGTACTAGGTATTAATATCCTAGTTTTACTTAGTAATATATAAGTTAAGAGTTAGAGTTTCTAATAAGGTCTTACTTAAATATAAAAATCCCTTAGGGTTATCTAGGTTAATATATTTCTAGACTCTAGTAGCTTAAGCTTTAGCTTAGATTATAATATACTAAGTAATAAAATCCTTATATATAATTAAATAATATAATATTATAGTAATAGTAATAGAAGATATTATAATTAAGGTTATTTAGAAATAGAGGGTTTATAATAATAGAGGATAATATATAATAAGGAGGAAAGAAGGAATAGGAGAGAGGAAGTTTTAATAAGTACTTTTAGTAATAAAGACTTATTTTAAAATAGTAATTAGAGGTCTAGTTAGAGCTAAGCTTATAATTATTAAGAAACGTCCTATAGGGCTATATTTATAGTTACTAAAGAGCTTATTCTATTATAATAAGAGTAGCTATAATATAGTTACTTATAATTATAGTTAGAGGAACGACCTCTAGAAAAAGGTCGCTCTAGAGCTAATATTAGTCACGTGCTACGCTGGGAACGGGCGATGCTGAAGGCATTACGACACGCTCTGTTGACATATCCTATATGTTTCACAGCTCTTGGTTTATGTTCTCGGGCATTACTTTGCATAATGCTGTGCTCGTATCACCTGTGACAATCACATAAAGCAGTCTAAGTGTTAAGAAGCCGCGCAGCCTACAGACGTTTCTGAATTACGCGATTTCAGCATTTCGTTGCATCATACTTCGAATCGTTCAATGTAAACATGGTACTAGGGAAATTATTCTAAAATTAAGATCCCAGGTCAGTCTTCAAATTTCTTCCATGCACCTGGACGACCAACTTCAATGTGCCTCCAGTCAAGTCTATGTGTAGGACTTGTTAAAAGAAGCTGGCATCAGCGACTTCTTGGGCATTTGGTCCTCTATAATGGACTGCGACCATGGGCGTTACTCTTCAGTAAGACCACGAGCCAAGGATGTGGGCTGTAAATTATAAGCCGAGGTCAGCTCCCACGTATTAAGATTATCAAAGTCCTGTAACGTAATAGCATCTCTTCAAGAGTACTGCTTGGTGCGGAAATGATTATGGACCCGACTTCGACATAACCATCACACCGGGTTTGTCCTCGTTTTGGGCTTATTTTAAGCATAGCCACAAACAACATAAGGATACTTGCCCGAGCATCCACATCTATAGTTGTGCCTCGATTAATTTCATCGAGTTGATGATTCGAATCAAGACATACAGGAGAGGCAGGGGAAGCACATGAACACGACAGCTAACGTAGACGATAATGACGATACGAAACTAAGTTGTTTGAGTACTACCAGTGCGCTGTGTGATCGCTCCTCAAGATATCTCCGCTTCCTTCTCAATCACTAATTGACGAAGACACTTAACACTATACGCAGGATTTGGCGGCGGAAGAAAGTTCGGGGGCTTAATTATGCGCTCTATCACAGTTCATATAACCAGAACTTCCGTTCAGACCAGGAGGGCTGCAAATGAAGTGATCCATAGAACCTTTCGCCGAGCATCCAACTTAGTCTGGTGGTGTCGTCTTTGACTAACAGTGAATATCACGTAGAAGCCTCTCGATGGTTTCGTCCTGTCTCACTGAGGGTACCCGGTTCCAGGTTGAATAGATCACGATACGGGCGATTGGTTTAGTGGTATAATACTCGCTTAGCATGTGAGTGGTCCAGGATTCGATTCCTTGATCGTCCAGCATTTTGTGCTCGCGATGCCTGTGGCTAAACTCTGTTGGCTGAAATTCCTTTTCTGATGTCTCCGCCTAAGGTAGCCAGCCTTGTGGGTTGCATGTTCCTGATTATGCTGCTCGAAAACTCATGAATAGCTAATAAGCCGGTGGCTCCGTCATCAGTCAATCTCGCCGCGCTACTTACGCATTTCCTTTCGTGGCAAGTGGCTGATTACACGCGCCAAAGACTCGAGTTGAAGCCAGGCGCAGACGAAGGATGCGGCGAAGCTGAAGATTGATTTGATGATAACTTCAGTGGACTCACACGTGTATTACCTTGCCAAAATTATGTGCATTCTACCCCCAGTTTGCTGCGAGTACTTTCTCGGGTTTTTGGGGGTTGGCTAGCTCGGGTGCTTCGTCGTGAATGCCGTGTCTGTGTAGATACTCTGATGGGCCGTCCATGGCTAACTCGTCACTTCTCCCTCGAAGGATAAGGACAATGTGCGCTCTGCCGCCATCGGTCGCGTAAGCCAATCACAAAATCACAACCCGGGACACCTCATGAGAATAGTCGAGAAGCCCAATGCACCGTTACTGATAGGACGGTCTGGGGAGGTTAACCTTGCAATCCGTGCTGGCATCCGTGGGGTTGCGGGCGCGCTGAGGATCATCCTTGCTAGCCTCGACGTTGGGCCCAACTCTCTGACTCGCATATCTCGCCGGCGAACCCGTAACCCCAAGGTTGGGACGGTATATGTCAGCATGAAGCTGAGGATAAAGCCCAGAAATTCCCCTCCCCCCTCATGCTGAAAGTTGAGCTTGGTGTTTTCTTGGTTAGGTAGCTGCCTCTGCTGCGAAGTCTGCTGTTGACCACCCATCAATCATCGCGGACGTTACACCGACATTTCAACGCCGACCTCGTTGCCCGTGGCCCATCATGGCGCTTACGTCGCCGCTTCTGCCAGAGCTCTCCAGCTGGTCGGGCATCGGCCTGTTGGCGTTGGGAGGCGTCTTCGTCTTATTCCTCGTCAACCGAGCATTTTACAAAGTTCCCTACCCCAAGGGCATGCCGCTCATTGGGGAGCCCGAGGGGGCGACGCGATTCAGTTTTCGGACGGCCGCGCGTTTCTACACCGACTGCCCCGGCCTGTTCCGGGACGCCTATGACAACGTCAGTCCAAGGTCCCCCCGTAACTCCCAGGACAAAGACTGGCCCGTCCTCAAGCTGACCGCTTTGGCGCCAAGATAGTATGTCAAGAAGGGAAAAGCCGTGGTCCTTCCCGGCCTCGGTTTCCGCCACGAGGTCATCATGCCCACGAGCTCGATGCGATGGGTCCAGGCGCAACCCGAAGACGTGCTCAACCCCGGCGAGGCATTCGCGGAGATCGACCAGGTTCAATACGCACTCGGAGATGCTCGGTACGCCACCGATCCCTGGCAGGGCCATGTGGTTAAGACGGAGCTGAATGCTGTTCTCGAGAACGTGTGCGCCGCCATGAACAGCGAGCTCGGTGCTGCGTTTGACAAATGGTTTGGCACGAGTACCGAGTGGAAGGACATTGATCTGCTCGGTGCTATGAGAATGGTTGTGGCCCAAGCCGCTGGCCGGTTTACAATTGGTTTGCCGATTTGTGTGTGGAATCATCTTCCAGGTAAACTTTGCGACGAAGCTAACCTCAGAAATACGCCAGGTCGTGACGAGGAGTACATCAATTTGAACTTCCAGATCATCGACCACCTCGTCATCAATGCGGGAGCTTGCGGCGTGGCTCCGAAGATGCTGCGGCCCCTTGTGGGGTTCCTCATCAACCTCCCAATCCATAGCAAGATCAGCAGATTGCGAAAGATGTTCGAACCCATCTGGAAAGAACGCGTTGAAAGCTTGAACAAGTACGAAAAGGGCGACCCGGAACACCCCGAACCACAGGACCACCTGCAGATGATGGCTAGGTACGCCCAGAAGGAGCGAGTCGAAGAATTCAACAGCCTCGACTACATGACCAAGCGTCTCCTCGCCGCAAACTTCGCCTCAATGCATCAGACCAGTATACAGGTAACGAACATGTTGCTCAACATCATCGGTTCCGATCCAGAATACAACACGATTGCCATCCTGCGAGACGAAGTGAACCGGATCCTATACGAGGACGGCAGCGATAGCTGGACCAAGGCCAAGGTCAGCAAGATGGTTAGATCGGACAGCGTCGCCCGCGAGACTCTCCGCTTGCACGCGTTCGGAGGGCGCGCTGGGTTTCGCAAGGTCATGGTCGACGGCTTCAGGGGGCCGGACGGCACGATCTTGCCGAAGCATACTCTCATCTCTTTCCTAGGACAGCCGGCGGCCACGGACGGCGAGTCTTTCGAAGAGCCGCTCAAGTACGACCCTTTCCGGTTCTCCCGAATCCGCGAAGACGCCGCGGCCAAAGGCGAGAAGGCTCCCCCGGTCAGCTTCGTCGCCACCAGCCCCGAATACCTTCCTTTTGGCCACGGCAAGCGTGCCTGCGCCGGTCGCTTCTTGATGGACTTTGAGTTGAAGATGATCATCGCTTATGTGCTAGGCCATTACGACGTCGAGTTTCCACCGGAATATAATGGTCAGCGGCCACCGAACTACTGGTTGACGGAGGCGCTTTTTCCGCCTAAGAATGCCAAGATTAGGATCAGGAGGAGAGTGAAGTCATGATCGGGTGCGACAATGTCTCCCACCGGTGTCGCGGCATCCCATCGCAACTGCCAGTGGGATAAGTCCGCCTTCGTGATAGAATTACCAGACGCACAAAAAAGAGAAAAAAAAAATTATTAAATAAGAAGCTGAACAATTGGGTTTGCCGTGTCCGTGGATAAGTCCATGTCACCAACGTGCAAGGGATCCTGGTGGTGCCGACAACCAACTCGCATTGGCCGCATCATGATGATTTGGAAAACCGGCATGGTGTCAATGGAGTTGGATCGTCGGCGAACCGTTGGATTGCAACGCCTGCCGAAGCGACGGCCCATGTCTCGCAGAGTTTTGCAGCGAGACAAGACAAATGAACTCTATAGTGGGAATCCAATCTGGAAAGACTAAGGAGACCACGAAAAAACGAAAACCTTCACTCAAAAGCACAGAAATTACAACTGACTAACAGCAGCAGCTGAGGCTACAATTCAATATCTCCATTGGCGCCGCCAGTCTCAACAATAAGGCAGATCACCTGATCTGCCCGGCTAGCTCAATCGGTAGAGCGTGAGACTCTTAATCTCAAGGTTGTGGGTTCGACCCCCACGTCGGGCTCAATTCCCGTCCGCGATTGCGCGCACATCCCTTTTGCACTTTTTACCCGACGTATCTTGATTCAGGTTCCAACTGGGCTTGCCTTGGGGACTAGAGTAGGTCTCTACGTTGATTTACTGCAACCTGTTGCGTCCTCTGATTCCTGTAGCTTATCTTCCAAGCTGGTTTTGTGGAGGGTGTCCTTTAGGCATCTCGATGCGGATACCTCAGATGAGATATCCGAGCTGGAGGCAGCTTTTACGTCTCTTGCTAGTACGTAGTCCAGATTTCCCGATAAAAAGTGTTAAGACCTTGTGAACAGCTCCTCAGGTTGATATAGTGATGAACGGAATTTCAACGGGCAAATGTGGGCTTCCCCGTGGACGATCGATAGTTGAGGGCAGGAGACACTCGAATCCCCTAACCCAAACTCCCATCCAACGAAGGAGCGCGAGTAGGATAAATATTCGACGCCGATTAACATCCTGGCTGGTCTATGCGAATGTTGCCTGGCTCGGGGCGTTCTCAAGTTCTCTCACAAACGCACGCCAGCGTGGTCTTTTCTCGCATTATCCGTCCTCTCCTTGATTTCCAACGTATTCCATCCTGATGTTATATTATGGCGAATAGGATGAGCCGCAAAAGTGGAACCATAATTGCTATAGTGCAATTGCAGCTTATATACGTATCACGACATATATTGAATCCGACCAAAACCTCCTCGCTCGCATTCCCGCAACGACAGAATGTACGTCTCTCAAGCGCAGTAAGAGTCTGCGGCATCGAATCGAAGAAAGCCAAACGTGTGCGGGTCTGTCCCTTGTAGTGATTCATCTACCTGGGTAGGAAACCATAAAAACATGCCCTTTTCTGATGCGGGCTCAAGTGAAGCCCCCTTTCCGAATATATAGTCTACAATTCACCAACTTTTGCGGGAATCACTGCTTATGTCGCTCTTTGCCACCAATATTCAGAGTCGCTTAAAACTCACGTCTCAATGCAACAGGCTGTCGGCTGTAAATTACCCCTCAACTCGGGAACGCCTGCAGTCGAGACATCAGCCTTTCTTTGAGGACTATCGCAGTCGGTTCAATGCTCTCAGGACATTCCAGCCTTCCCAGCCTCGACTGCGCTAGGACACGGATCAGCAGGCCATTATCGAATGCCTTTTATGTCACCCTATACGCAGGTTCTGTGGGAAGACCGCCCTTTGCCTTGTCTCCGTTCGTATTTTCAAGATTATAGCTTCGCGGCGTCACTTGTGGCCGACCGACAGTATGCAGTCGCAATCTGCTCTTTTCATATTCCACCTCTAAGCACAATGATAATAAACCAAAGTAGGTTTGAGTGTCTCCGTCATACTGAGAGCGTTGAGCAAACAGACTAACATTGACTGCATGTCAATCATTTCATCTTCTGGTGGTCCTCTTGAGCCAACTAGAAGCCTGCGTACTTGATTCGATCGAATCGTACAAGTTAGCGGCAGTGCTGCTATATGAAGCGGTAGCGGGTATGGGCGGGAGTAGCTTCTATCAATAGATACGTCACGAGCCTCTAGCAATATAATTATTACAAACTAGTGCAGTACAGAGTATTAGAGTTAGTATAGTTAGGTATAGCTAAGGTTAAACATTCTTCTCTAGCCCTCTAGTTAAATAGGTAAGGGCTTAGAGGGCTTATCTAGTAGTTACCTAGTGCCTCTCTATATCTCCTAACTCCTATAGACTTCCTAACTTAGCTTATTAAGCCCTTTTCCCTATAATATTATCCTAGCTTATAATATAATCCCCCCCTCTAAACTAGTCTACCTTTAGACTAGTTTACTTAGTAGCTGCCTAGAGGGTACCTAGTACCTCCCTATAGGACTTTATAACTTTTAGTTTCTATAGGTCTAGAATTTAATATCCCTTATTCTAGCTATATAACTCTTCCTTAGATAGCTAGGTAGCTTAGAGGAATAGTTAACTAGTAATAAGGTACTTATCCTCTACCCTAGCTACTTATATAGCTCTTATACCTAGGTATTAAGGGATTCTATAGCTTAGAGGAGTAATAAGCTAGTAGTAAGGCTAATCCCCTTACTCTAATTACTCTTATAGCTTTATCTAATAGGTTTAGAAGTACTTAGTAGTTATTTAGATAGTTATAGCTAAGCCCCCTTATAAGGGTTACTCCTTCTTTTATAAGGTTATATTAAAATATATTATTATTTAAGCTTATTCTTATTACTTTAAATTCGCTCTCTAAATTATTATATTTTCTACTTATTATTATATTTTTAGCCCTATTATAGGTCTAATAAGGGTATTCTCCCTCTAGGGATAAAGAAGGCCTTTATTATAATATAGGGGGCTACTAGTTATTATCTAGTAGCTATTTAATACCTCCCTATATATAGGAAAGTTAAATAAAGTTAAATAAGATAATAATCTAGAGATTATCCTCCTTTTAGCTATATAAAAAGCTAGTTTTAATATTAAGTTAAAAATATATAAATATTATTTAAAGTTGCGCTCTATTAAAATCTCTCCTTTTTACTTCTTTAGATTTATAATATTATTATTACTATTAATATCTTATTATTAGCCTCCTACTCCCTTACTAATAACTTTATCTTAATTATTATATAACGAATTTATTATTATATTATCCTCTACTATTACTATTACTAATATTATTAATAAAGCTCCCCTCCTTACTATAAGTATACTCTAGGGGTACCCCTATTATTAGTACCTCCTAATAATAGTAAAACAGGAGCCCCCTAAGGAGGACCTCCCTAATAATAAGCTCTTAGTTCTTATTTAATACTTATCTAATATTTATTTAATACTTTATTAGTTTTAAGTTTTAAATGTATTCTTGATTCATTCATTTCTTAGATACTTCTATTAAATATAAGTATTATATTAAAATAAGTAATAATAAAGCTTATATTATTATAGGTTTTACTTAGTATTTCCCTATTTCTTCTTTACTAACTTATTATAAGCTACTTATTATATAATAAGTACTATTAATAAGATTAAACGCTTTATAAATAAGGCTAGTTCTAAGCCTAACCTTTAGGTATAATATATTAAGAATAAGGTAGGTCCCTACTACCTCTAAAGTACTTTACTACTAATATCTAATTATATTTAAGAGGAGATCCTTACTACCTAGCTTATAATTAAAAAGGCCCTCTAAGTTAAGAATAATAAAGCGATTATAATATCTAAGAAGTATAAGGCTAAGGAGGCTAATATCTCTATAGAGATAGAGAACTACTAGGTAATTCCTTTAGAGGATATAGCTAGGTATTAGTAGTATATTCCTAGGGAGGCTAAGAAGTAAATTAAGTTATTATATAAGTAGTATAAGGAGCTCTACTATTACTATCTAGAGATAGAGTAGCTAGCTAGTAAGTAGCTAGATATTAAGTTCGGAATTACGCCGCAGCCCCTTTGTAAAAGGACTATAACAAATTCACCTAGTTCGCAGGTATAATTTAGGAAATCCTATATAGGTATTTTAACCTATACCCTCTACTAGTTAAGGAAAATAATATAAGAACCCTATATATTCCTATTACTTATAAGTAAACCCTCTAAATATTATAAAGTTAGACGCGCGCTATACTAGGGCTAATTATATTAGAGCTAAACGGGCTATTAAGGCTCTCATGGCCTAGAAACGCCCTCGCTAAACCTTCTAGTAAGGTAAAAGCTACTATACGAGATAACTCCTTAACCTAAAAGGTCGACCTTCTAGCAAGGTACTAAAGGTGCTGCGAAAGCTACTATACGAGATAACTCCTTAACCCAAAAGGTCGACCTTCTAGCAAGGTGCTGCGAACGCCACTATACGAAGTAGCTAGATATATAAGATATATAAGCTAAGTATATTAAGGAGGTAAATAAACCTTATAATAAAGTAATAAGTTAACCTAATCTCTACTAGTACCTTACTAATACTCCTCTAGTTAGTATTTCTAACTTAAAGTAGTATTATAAGGTTTTAATTACTCTATTTATTACCCTATTTACTTATTTAGGAGATAATAATATTAAGGGGGATATAACTAGTCTTAGTAAGGAAGGTACTAATACTTAGTAGATATAAAACTTTTAAGAGTATCCCTAGTAAGCTACTAATAACCTCTAGGTAGTATATAGTTACTTTTAAGCGTTTTCCTAGTCTCTTTTCGCCTTATTAGGGGCTTTTAGGCTAGTAAATCAAAATACCTAGCTAGCATACCTCATTTCTACTTAGCTACTAGTTATTTATTAAGTTATTTATTAAATTATATAGAGATTATAATACTTTTACTTATAATTAGGCTTTGTAATCGTTTTATAAGTCTATTAATACGTTATATTATAGCTCCTATAAGTTATCTAGTTCGCTATAGCCCTTCTAAATAATAAGGTAGTAATAATTATATCTAGGGCCCCTATAGGTAATAATATAGTCTACTATATAGATATTATTATTATTATTAATTAAGATATCTTATAGTAAAATAGCTAAGCTAAAAAAAGTTTCTAATTATACAGGTATGAAAGTATTATAAATTTAATACTTTTTATTAATCTATAGCTTATATACTTATCCTCTACTAATTACCTATTAGATTCTAAATAGGCCTAGGTATTTACTAGAAACTTTATAAGAGGGCTACCTCTACTTAATATTCTTTATTAAAAGTAATATAAGATCTCCTATAGTAAAAATAATAGGGGTCCTCCTCTAATTATAGAACTTACTATAGGTTTTATTATACTTCTAAAGCAAGTTAGTAATAGCTAACCTTTAGGTAAGTAGGCTATAGACTCTCTTATATACTACTTGGATTAAAGCCTTTAACTAGGGTTTAACGTTATTAGGTCTATAAGGGGAATATCCTATTAGTAGCTTAGTAGGTAATATCTTAGTAGCTTTATAATAGGAGTTATTACAAACGAATTAGGCTAGGTTAAGCTATATTACCTAGTTATCCTAGTTAATATTATAAAAAGTCTTTAAAAAGTGCTTAATACTCTAGTTCTAGCATTCTATTTAGCTATTAATTTAGGGATAAAAAGTAGTATTAATCTTCCTCTTAATAACTAGTAGGTAGTATACTTTAGACTAGAAGTTACTAGTCAATAGCGATCCCTAATTAGATATAATAGCTTCTAGAAGCCTAAATATAAGGAAGACGTATTTAGTTAGTAGTATAGCTAACCTATTAGTAGTAAGTAACTCCTTAGTAGGGATATATAAGGAATATTTCATAAACTAGTTAATAATAATAAGAATATTATTATATAGCTTATTTATTATTATTAGAGATAGTAGTGGGATAGGATAAGATAGACTTAGCTGCGCAACTTTCAGAAAACTCCCTTAGCGCACGGACCTATTATAGGAAGACTATGGAGTAGAGCGTAGAAGAGAGGAGCATATCAGATAATAAGATAGTATAGATATTATTATTATTAATACCTTAATAACCCTATACCTCGTTTTTTAGTATTTTTTTAGCGAATCTACGCTTAATTTAGATAATCTCTTTTAGTTAGATCTATAAATTATTCTATATATCTTTTAAGCCTACTTTTAATATTCTTACCTATTTATAGGTAGAGCTCTATTATTTATTATTTTTCTAGTTCCTACTAGTTCTAGCCCTTTCTAATAGTACCTAGAGGTAGATTCTTTTGCTCTTTTTAATAGCCTTTATAGGCGTTATAGAGAGTTAGGTGCCTTTGCTATATCTATACGTCCCTACTATTAATATATATATATATAATTAATCCACTTCGAATACAACGATAACTTAAGAAATTTATATATAATAAATAATAATAATATAAATAATAATAAAAACGTAGTTTAAAAAGAGGAAGATATTTATAGACCTACTTTAGTTCTAAGGGAATAGTAATAGCTATGCTTTCTTATAGAAATAAGGTAGGAATAACGTAGACCCTAAAATCCTCCCTTTTCTCTTTTTTTTATGCTATTAGTAGGTTCTAGCGAGTATATTCCTTTCCTTACCCCCTTATATATTATTATAACTACTATTATTTAACTAGCGAGTTATAGCTAATATAGCTAAGATAGCTATATATAATACTAATATAGAGATTAGTAGTCTTACTAAGCTAACGATTATAGCGAGACTAACTAGATTAGTAATCAGAGACTAATAAACCTCTTACTATAAAAACCCTAAGTACTAAGAGTAATATACTAACTTTAGAGAGATATTCATATAGGAAAGCTATAAATTCTTTTAAAATAATAATATTATTAAGAAGACTTTTCTATATTAAGTAATAAGACTTAAAGTAGATCTATAATAGCTTAGAGTAATAAGATTAAGGTCGCTAGACCTTTTCTATATTTATTTAGTTATTTAGTTAATATTATTTCCTTTTTTATTTTATTTAAAGAAAGGTATAACTACTTACTTTATCTTTTTATTTAGAAGATATTATAATAATAACTTTACTTTATTAATTATAATACTCTATTACTTTAATTATATAATATTAATCTTAATATTTATAGACTTATAAGTATTATATCTTCTTCTTCCTTAGCTAACTTAGATATTAGATCCTCTTTTAATAAGGGGAAATAGCCTAAAGAGAGATTCGCAGGAGCTTTATTTAGTAAGATATAACCTTATACTATAAGGTAGCTAGCCTCTAATAATAATATAAATAGGTTTATAAATCCTACTTCTAGGATAAGAGTGATACCCTTAAGTACTCTATATTCCCCTAAAGGAAGTTATAC
This sequence comes from Colletotrichum ledebouriae, assembly GCA_036785755.1. Classification (NCBI taxonomy): domain Eukaryota; kingdom Fungi; phylum Ascomycota; class Sordariomycetes; order Glomerellales; family Glomerellaceae; genus Colletotrichum; species Colletotrichum ledebouriae. The sequence goes on from JAVHLU010000121.1 coordinate 91,305, forward strand.
TAATTAAGATATTATAGCCCTTATTAATCTCTTTATAAGATATCCTATTATTATAGTAATAACTCCTTATTTAACTAGAGCGCCTAAGTTTATTAGTACTAATATCTCTAACTTTATTACTAACTATAAGAGCGTTTTAAAGCTTTACTATAAGATTAATAAAGATATAAAGAACGAGGTCTATATATATAGCTTTAGTAATTATTAAGACGTAATAAAATCTTATATTAGTAAAGCTAAGACCTAGAAGGAAGCTAAGGAGAGACTTCTATACTAGTTTAGATTTATAAACCTAAAGTCTTATTAAGATCCTAATGAGAACCTTTAGAACCTAGTTATAGGATCCTATATTAAGGATAATAACCCTTCCTAGGTTATAATATTAATTACTACTATTTAATAGCTTTAATAGAGAGCTATTTAATATAGAGACCTAGAACTTACTAATACTAAGCTTATTTATATTACTTATT